>JAMKQA010047564.1:0-17613 GCA_024699735.1 Posidonia australis | reverse complement strand
GTGTTTCCGAGTCTTGTCTCTCCTTCCGGATTCACCATTTTCGCCGTGACTGTATCGGACCTCCCAGTGTGTTCCCGCACACCGGAGTCAGGTTTTTTGGTGAACCGCGCCCTAGTGGTTCCACCGGCATGGTCACACTTGCTGTCCATCATGTTTCATCTTTTTTCCATTTGAATAATCAATCTGGTTAAGATAAATCACAATTAATCTCTTGCATCGGGTCCCGAGTCTAAAATCAGATAACAGTTTGATTCAGATTTTCTGGAGTGCACCACACTGGAGCACTAAGGTGGCGCACCAAGGTGGTGCACCTAACCAGAGCACCATCAGCTGCCACACAAGCACCACCAGCACAACCCAACATATTTAGCTAGCCATTACCTCAGCATTCCGACCCGGGAGCAGCAGGCCCTTCGAGAGTCAATTCCATTTTTTCTTGTTGATTCTATCTGATCTTTTATTCGTCCTACTGTTTTTATGCCAATTGTATCTATCCTTCCCCAGTGGTTCTGAGGAGTCTTTAGTTTAATTCGTCCTACCGTTGAGGCAGTCTCTGCTCTAGCTTCAAACCCTTTGGTTTTCTGTATCATGTCAACCGATTTGAGCCAGTTAATCTCATTCCCGCTCTTGAGTCTGTTAGCCACTTGGCCGTTCATAACAACCCTTGCTCGATGGTCGAAAAATTATGTCGCAACTGGAGATATGAGAAAGGAATCCCTTGGGCGATACGTCTAAGGAACCGCCGAACCAGTCAAGGTGGAAGAACAAAGAGAGCACGAAGAATTGGGATACGAGCGTCGGAACTAGTGGAAGAGATCCCCTGCGCTCAGGTAAGTCCCCAAAAATGATCATTTCCTGCGATTTAATAAACTTCACCAGTGTAGGCGTCTTGAATCCAAGCCAAGGTTTGTTCATAGCCTCAATGGTCATTCATTGTCAGAGCAGACGTGTAAGCAGTTTCATAGTTGTACAGTGCTTAGCAGAGTCAGAATAGTTGGTAGTGCATCAGGCAACAGTGGCACAAGATCCTGTTCAGAAGACAGACTCAAGAGCCTGACAGATGATACAACTGGAGATCTAGACGTTTTATTCCAGGAACAGTTGGATGTGCTCACAGATGATTCAGCAGAGCATGACAAAGTCAGAGAAGGGGAAACAGTTGTTTCACCACTGTAGCCTGAACCACCAGGACCAAGCTTCAATTATGGTCCTTCAAGAGTTGGAGAAAGTCTTCGTTGGACCAATGATCGTCACCCGTCAGCACCTCCTAATTGAAGAAGTACGACCAATGATCGTCAGCCACTCTCGAGCCTTGCAAAGCATTTCATTATAGGCCATGCATCGCTATGTTTCTTGTTTATTGCATCCACACATCACATAAATCTTGTCATATGTATTGTACTTTCTTTGCATTGATATTGTAATCATAATATGAACATTGGCATAACCATTGCCCGATGAGGAAAATCGAGAAGCAAGCCTGCTTAGGAAGAGTTTTGATCCTCCTCACGTGTTGCTACCTGTGTGACTTAGGGAGTGAGGGAGCCAGTATTCGTGGGAAAGTGGACTAAATGTACAAATTCCTAAGGGGCCAATACTTCCAGAGGGAGAAAAAATGATAGGTTGTGAATGAGTGTGAGCCAATAAAAATATAGTCTTCGGAGCACAAAAGAAATCAGAAGATAGAAGTTGAAGATAAAAGTTGGCTCCAATGAGAGAGGCATGCAAGATCACTCTATCCCTATCACATAACTTGGAGAGGAGTTGAAGCATACACCTACCAAGCCCATATGTTCAAAGGGACTAGCCACTCCTTTTACATCAAAAGAAAAAAGAGCAGTCACCCCTCAGCCTAGGTGTTTATTTCCTCCAAATACGGATAGTGTAAGTTAGCATGTCAGTAAGGGAGTAAAAGAAAAATGAATTATTGAAAAAAGTAGGTATAGGGCCCTAGGAGTTTGGCATGGAGCCCAGTTTATCCCGAAAACCCATTAGTTGAGTGAGAGCCACCATAAACCCAGGGATCTAGGTAGCACCAAGTGAGTTGAGGACATTCTAGTCCCTTGTAGTAGGCAATGAAGCCTTCCTCGGTGCTGAGGGCATATCTTCCATAAACCATGCAGAAAGCTTTCTTCTATCTTATAAGTCTTGCATAAGACATTTGGCATTCAACATTTTCGATTACACCACTTTTGCATTTTGCATCGTTTTGCAAGGCGTTTGCCCGCGTTCCAACTAGGGGCATGCCAACTACCTTTTGAGTTGGAATTTTGGCAAAAAAGGGATCTTCAGCCAGGGGTATGTTAACTGCTCTTTGGTTGGGAATAGGTCTTTGACTAGGGGCATGCCAACTGCCTTTCTAAGTCAAGAAGATCGTAGGGACAGTACTACTTTTTGGAGCATGCAGATGAGGCTTCTCGCAACCACTTAAGGATAAGCCTATCAGTACACAGAAGCATAGCTATCACGGCACATGTAATTGGCTGGTGGCATGTATGGCAACAGCCTGCAAACCCATCAGACTTCTTCCAAGGCGAAAGCAAGCTCTGTCTGCTTGAAGCGAAAGGCATGGAAAGTGGGTTTCCAAAATCTAGCCACAGCACATAACAAGTGTCAGTTCACTTCAACCATGGCAATATTCAACAATGAAGAGGACATGCCCCAAACACGTAGTTGCTCACGGTCCTCAGCAATCAGTGCACCAATCAATGTTTGCAGAACATCAGAACAATGCTTTGGTGTCACCATGGTTAGATGCCCAGGCAGATATGATTTGGCAATTATGACAGTTATCCAGTGAGCCCCATCACATGCATGCAGTTTCATTTCCAAGGCCAAAAGTGCAAAATGGCCACGAGAATTGCGTTTTGACCCTCCGCAGCTTGCATATGAACGATAAAGTGTAAAGTGTCAAGAGAATAAATGCACAAGTCTTCAAGAATTCACCAAGTGGGGTAATCTACAGAAAACCCCTTGACAACGTGAAATTTACAGAATAGCCCACAAAGGGTGCGACAAATCACAGTAGAGCAGAAACTTGCAAGCACCAAGCAGAATATCAAATATCATAGCATAGCAGTAATACAACCATCATAAGTTTGCCATATCGGGCTAATTTGCAATAAAACCCACAAGTTTTGGAAATTGCATATAGGTCCCTATTTTTTGCAAACTTCACAACAAAGCCAGTTGAGATCAAAACTCTAACAAGGTTCTATCATAAGATATTGCATGCATCTCAGCAAGAACATCGATTTTCGTGCCACCAGCACCAGCAACAAGCACAGTTATAGTTCTATCCACCGGAGCGCAATTGCAGCCAATTTCCTTCCTAGGGGACAATCTAGGGATTATCGCTTTTTGTTTTTTCGGATTCTCCTTTTGGACGGATGAGATCCTTCTACCCCTCCTTCTTGGATTTTCGTGGGCACGAAATCCAGCTGTTGACCTTTTGACCGGGCGGTGAAGGTCATATCCTTTCTTTGGCTTCTGACCGGGTAGTCAAAGTCGACCTTTGACCGGGCGGTCAAGGTCATTTCTTTTCTTTTTCCTCGTGGGTTTGAGATCCTTTTCTTTGGCTTCTGACTTGGCGGTCAAGGTCGACCTTTGACCAGGCGGTCGAGGTCATTTCCTTTTCTTTCCTTGGATTCTCGCGAGCGCGAGATCCTTTTCCTTGGCTTCTGATCGGTCGGTCAGAGTCGACCTTTGACCGGGTGGTCAAGGTCATTTCTTTTCTTTATCCTCGCGGGCGCGAGATCCTTTTCTTTGGCTTCTGACCGGGTGGTCAGGGTTGACCTTTGATCGGGCGGTCGAGGTCATTTCCTTTTTCTTTCCTTGGATTCTCACGGGCATGAGATCCTTTTCCTTGGTTTCTTATCGAGTGGTCAGAGTCAACCTTTGACCAGGTGGTCAAGGTCACTTCTTTTCGTTTTCCTCACAGGCGTGAGATCCTTTTCTTTGGCTTCTGACCGGGCGGTCAGATTCGGCCTTCGACCAGGTGGTCAGGGTCTTATCCTATTCCTTGGTTTTTCATGGGCACGAAATCCAACTGTTGACCTTTTAACCGGGCAGTCAAGGTCATATCTTATTCCTTGGATTTTCGCTGGTGCGAAATCCAGCTGTTTGACCTTTTGACTGGGCGGTCAAGGTCCTTTTCCTTGGATTTTCATAGACACAAAATCCAGCTGTTGACCTTTTGACGAGGCGGTGAAGGTCATTTCTTTTCCTTGGATTTTCGTAGGCACGAAATCTAGCTGTTTGACCTTTTAACCGAGTAGTCAAGGTCCTTATCCTTTTCCTTGGATTTTCGCGGACGCAAAATCCAATTGTTCGACCTTTTGACTGGGCGGTCGAGGTCCTTATCCTGTTCCTTGGATTTTCGCAAGCGCGAAATCTAGCTGTTTGACCTTTTGACCAGGCAGTCAAGGTCTTATCCTTTTCCTTGGATTTTCGCAAGCACGAAATCTAGCTGCTTGACCTTTTGATTGGGCGGTCAAGGTCCTTATCCTTTTCCTTGGCTTCTGACTAGGCGGTCAAAGTTGGCCTTTAACCGGGCGGTCTAGGTCATTTCTTTTCGTTGTCCTCACGGGCACGAGATCCTTTTCTTTGGCTTCTAACCAGGCGGTCAGAGTCGACCTTTGACCAGGTGGTCAAGGTCATATCCTTTTCCTTGGATTTTTGCAGGCACGAAATCCAGCTGTTTGACATTTTGATCAGGCAGTCAAGGTCATATCCTGTTCCTTGGATCTTCATAGGCATGAAATCTAGTTGTTTGACCTTTTGACTGGGTAGTCAAGGTCATATCCTGTTCCTTGGATCTTCGCAGGTGCGAAATCCTACTGTTTGACCTTTTGACCGGGCTGTCAAGGTCATATCCTTTTCCTTGGATTTTCGCGGGCGTGAAATCCAGCTGTTCAACCTTTTGACCAGGTGGTCAAGGTCCTTATCCAGTTCCTTGGATTTTCGCGAGTGGGAAATCCAGCAGTTCAACCTTTTGACCGAACGATCAAGGTCCTTATCCTATTCCTTGGATTTTCGCGGGTGCGAAATCTAGCTGTTTGACCTTTTGACCGGGCGATCAAGGTCTTATCTTTTTCCATGGATTTTTGCGGGCGCGAAATCCAACTATTTGACCTTTTGACCGGGCGGTCAAGGTCCTCTTCCTTGGATTCTCACGGACGCGAAATCCAGCTGTTTGACCTTTTGACCAGGCGGTCAAGGTCTTTTTCTATCCTTTTCTTTTGGGTTTTCGTGGGTGCAAAATCCCTTTGCTTGCCCTATGTCTGTGCAGATAGGGCCCTCTTTCTTGTTTGACAAATAGTATGTTTGTCATGCCCCTTTTCATTGGGCTGGTATCCCCAACTACTCGGTTGACAACCGTCAAGCTGTCTGGCGTCCGGGTTGACAAGACTTGATTGACTTGTCATATCCCACCTCCTTAGGTTGATAACCTCAAAAAATTCGGCTGATGAGTCCGACAACTTATCATTTTCCTGCCAGTGGTTCCCTCTATGCGCAGGATTTCTTTGTTTTTTTTTGCCTTGTTACTTCAGCATTGGCATCAACATTGCATCCACTTACAAGCACCCATTCTCGTGTTTACAATGTTAGCATCAGCTTTGCATTTTACTCTCAAGATCGACTCTTGCATTTGTTTTCTTTGCATTGGCATCACATTTCTAGCATTTAGATCAACAGTAGCATGCATTTTGCATTTTCATTTGGCAACAAGTCATGACTTTCGGTGCATCCACCGGATAAATGATCTAGTGCCTACAGCAAACACCATTCCATCGCAACCTCAAAATGGGGGTATCATGTCAACCCTGAGCATCAGTCTCGGTTCCCTCCTTCCCTCGACCTCGCTCAGGGAGGGCCATCTGTAGACACCCTTATTTTGAGGTGGCTCATAGGTAAACTCTCCAAATGTTGTTTTGGATGTAGGAAGCACAACCACTTTTGAATCCTACTCAACCTTTTAACTAGCCAGAGATCATTGCACAAACCAACCACAAGCCCATAGCAAGCCCATGGCCCAATTGGCAATTCAAATAGCTAGTGGAGAGCACCAATGTAGAGCACTTGACTGGAGCACCAAGCAGGAGCACTAAAGTGGCGCACCTAGCTGCAGCACCTAGGTGGCGCACCTAACCAGAGCACCATCCTGGTGCACAGTCACTTTTCAGAGTGCTGGCTGCTGGCTTTCCATCTCCCATGCTTGTAACTCTCGCTAGTAGATATTCCCTGCGAATCTACGCCAGGCTCATCGTTTGCGAGGCTGTCTGCATCCCATGGGATTTACCCTTGTGGAACTCTATAAAAAGACCTCCATTGGAAACCATTTGAAACACTTGCCAACTCATCACTCTTTGGTTAAGCCATTCACTTACTACCAGCAACCCTCTCTCGTTTCCTGGAGATACCCTTACATTCCAGAGCATTCTCTGCCCATCCAAAGCAACATGGAAATATTATCTTGAGCCTTCAAGGAGGAAACACCATAAGCAAGGTAAGATCCGTACTCCTCTTTCACTTATCCTTTTATTTAAGCTCTAGATATTACACCATATAAAAGCATGTAAAAACTTGATAGATGATCTGTTAGTAAGTTGTTTTCATATGATGAGATGATTGCACCACGTATAAGATGCTCTATATGTTAAATTTTGTATGTTAGAATCTGCATCATATGATCTCTGTAAGTTGTTTTCATCTCTGTTTTTATATAAAGAATCATGATTCGTGCAAATACTTGCTATGAAATGAGCTGCAAATATATTCTTTATATGTTCACCATTTGCATATGATTGTTAAGTTCACTAGCTCACTGCATGCTCTTTAGAATCTACAATGTAATATTTCAGCCCTTAACCCATGACCTTGCATGATTTGAAAATAAATGATAAAAAGACTTTCATTGCTTGTTGTCCATCATGTTTCAGCTTTTTTCCATCTGAATAATCAATCTGGTTAAGATAAATCAAAATTGATCTCTTGCATCGGGACCAGAGTCTAAAATCAGACAACTGTCTGATTCAGATTTTCTGGAGTACACCAAACTGGAGCGCCAAGGTGGTGCACCAGGGTGGCACACCTAACCAGAGCACGATCCTGGTGCACCAGTCTGGTCAGAGAGCAAATCATCATCTTTGTATCATGATCCGTATGCTTTCCTGGGTGTTTTAGACTTTGATTTTTATTGTGTTGATTCTCTGATATGTCATGTCTTTGCATGCATGATTTCAGTCTTGGATGACACTATTTTTATGTTTTTTTGCATCTTGCATATTCAGCCAGTTGCTGAAATCTGGTGAGCTGATTGCCCCATGAACTCC
Source organism: Posidonia australis (assembly GCA_024699735.1). Classification (NCBI taxonomy): domain Eukaryota; kingdom Viridiplantae; phylum Streptophyta; class Magnoliopsida; order Alismatales; family Posidoniaceae; genus Posidonia; species Posidonia australis. Next base: position 10,279 of record JAMKQA010047564.1, on the reverse strand, counting down.
TGTTTGGGTGGTTCTTATGCAACAGTCCATGATCCAAAGCTGGATAGCATTGACTGAACCTTGTTGTTTTTTTTACTTAGCATAAGGATGGTGTGGTCTTGTGTGAGGCATACAGCCCTTGAACACAAGACCCATATTGTGTTTTCATGTTTGGACTTTGATGTATACTCATGTTGCATTCTCTGATGAGTTTGCAAGTTTACAAGATTTTGACATTGCATGGCATTTTGGTTTACTGTCGGATCTATGATTTCCTCTGGCATACTTTCCTGGCATCAGTAGAGCACATAGGTGGCGCACCAGACTAGAGCACCAATCTGGCGCACCACATAGGCACACCTGCCTGTTTTCTGTTGCACGTAGCAGCTTTTGACATGGTGTTTAGCATGTTTCCTATTCTTATTTACCTTTGGTTTTCTTTGGGTGTCTTCCTGGATATATAAGGATGACTCCACTCTGTTTTCAGCCCTTTTCATGCATGATAGCTCATGTTTTGCATATAGTAAAGCGATGATGAAAATCACTCTAACTTGTTAGATCTTTGATCATATCTGTGCAATATCCTTGTACCGGTGCTTGACCCACCGTATGAGTGACCTTTTTGAGCATTAGGACACACCCTATAGCCCACACACCCATGTTTAGCATATGACACCATAGCATTGCATTGCATATCACCTTCGGGCGTACAGAAAAAGCTAAAAAGCTGACATTTCATATAAGTAAATGAGAAACCCATAGAAAGACCGATTTTTCGAGCGCACGAGGGTGCCTAATACCTTCCTCATGTGTAACAGGGATTCTTGCCCAATTTTCTGGCTTATGACCTTCTTTTCCATTGGCTTTATTGCATGATTTGAATGTTTTTTAAGCGGTTTTCCTCGTCTTCCGTTTTAAACTCCTACTTTATTTATTCTACATGAGGAGGTGTTGAGTAGATAAATAAATCAAGCTCATGTTGCAATTAGATTGGTGGATTTTTTTTGGGCAATAAAGTAACCTTTATTAATGATGAGAAGGTTATATGTGCAAAGGCTACAAAAGTGACTAAGGATCAACAATGTTTCCTAAGTCACGAAGTACTTCGAAGCAGCAACCATACTCCCATATTCAAAAAGAATAACATCCCTCATATAAAATACAAGAAATAATAAACAAGCTAAAAGAGAAAGTAACTAGGGGCGACAAATAATATGCATGTACGTAACTACTTGATTAAACTCCATCTCAAGTCACAAAAACCTGGCCCTTGCAGGAAAAAAGAGAGAGGAGGAGTTTGTTTGAGTACATAGCAATGACACAATGCTACTTGCTAGAGTCCCACAAGCTTGGGAAAACCAATCAAGGTTTTTTATTTTGGCAAATTGAAGGAATCCCCCACTTGTCTAGGATGCAAATACGATACAACTCTCTAGGCAGTTCATTGAAGTTTTGATAAAGGTTATCCATCTGAAGAATGATACCTTGCTTAGCCATGAAATCGACGGCGAAATTACTTTCCCGAAAACAATGTGTAGGATATAATAGAGAATGACACATGCCTCTGAATCAATTTACACCATTTACTACACTTCCATTGAATAGCCATCTTGCCATTAAGCCTGCAAATCATATTCATAGAATCTGATTCCACTACTGATAGAACCACATTAGAAGCTTCACAAACTTGGGTAAGAACCCAAATAACATGCATCCTTGCCTCATTGTTTGTAATAAAACCATAATAGTTGGAAAAAGCAATAATGACATGGCTCCCATCGGAATAAACAATACCACCTCCACCAAAAGATGAGGATGTGCTTGAGCCATCCACATTTGCTTTCAACCTAGCCCTAGGTAGTAGCCCTTTGAAAAACATGTATAACCTATCCATGGTGATGGGAACGTGAAAACCAATCCAAGATAGGGTCCTCACATCATCCCCTTGTGAAAACATTTTTCTCCCAATTAACATGCAATTGCAATATGCAATATCAAGTGAGGAAACCTACGTCCATGTGTGCGAACAACTAGAGAATCTACGAGAACAACGTTTCCTCCCAATGTGCCAACAAATAAAACGACGAATCAAACCAATCGACATCCACCTATAGGAGGAGACATTAGCAAAACCAAGCTAGGCTCGAATTGTAGCAAGAACACAATCGAGCACCAGCATCTTAAAAAGGTTACCAAAATACTACCAAAGACACTGACCCAATTCCTCCACAAGAAATAGATGATTTAAAGTTTCAGATTAAGAGTACTCATAGTACTTACATTTAGAAACTAGTGGATATTTTTTGTTAGAATGTTACTATCAATTGCCACACCATTCCATCCAATACACCACAAAAGTAGGGAGTCTTTTGAAGGATAACCAAAGGACCAAATCCATCTCAAATAATTGGAAGCAATACAATTCATGCTCAATATCCCAAGAACTTTTAATGGGAAAAGCATCATTTACAGTAGTTAGCCATATAAGATCATCTTCAATCCACAATGATCAATCTACAAAGCACCTAGGTCTCCCCACATATTTCTTGTCATGATATATTGCTATTCCAATTGCTCAACAAACAAATTAGAATGATTGAAGGCATCATAAATAGGCAAAGCAAGATTAGCACAAGATTTAACAATAAAATTCTATCAGAAATTCCCATAGACCATTTATCCATACAAAAAGATCTATTAACTTTGTTAATAAGCTAGAGTGAATCATAAATAATCCAAGGAATGACATCCATAAGCTTTTTCCACTACATAGAATTGAAGGAAGGAGAATTCCACCACCCATTTTGATCAGTGTTGTATTTTGTTGAACAATACTTGCTCCACAAAGATTGCTTTAACAACAATTTCCAACAACTTTTGATGGAGAAAGGGAGATGAATATCCTCCATTCTATGAATACCAAGGCCTATCTCACTAAAAGAAGAAGTGAACGTACTCCATTTAACAAATTTTCTTTTCCCATTATTGTAGCCCTAGATAAAATCACAAAGCATCTTCTCAATCTTTTTCATCACTAAAACTGCTATCCTCATGACTACCAAGATATGCACAGGTATAAAAGATAGAATATGTTTAACAAGAATAATATGACCACTCATGGAAGATAGAATATGTTTTACTTAACCACAAGTGTATGGCGCACTATGTAGTACATATGCAAGTACGAGTTGTGTGACATCTCAGCCTGATTATCCATTTTCAATTGTAAACCATATAATTAATTGTAATATTATATAAATAGTTTATTAATGGATAATCTGTTGTTTCTTGTGATTGTGAGATTTCGGTTGGCTTTCTGTGCACCTGTTTGTGTTGTGGGACCAATGTGGAGTCTGGTTTGAGGATGCACAATCGCTTTGCCCATTTTTTTCCTTTTCTTCCTTTATTTTCGCTCCCCCCACGAGTTCTCAACTCCTTCATCTTCTTTCTTCTTATTCTCAACACTTGTGCCACTACAGAGGGGAGCCCATGCCACCTCGTCCCCTCCGACGCGAGGGTGATGTGATGGGAGGCTAGCGCGACATGGGAGGAGGAGGAGGGGATAAAGAGGGAGGAGGAAGTGGAGGGTGGAAGCCGAGAGAGAAAGAGGGAGAGGAGCAGTGTGCGAGCTGGAGGAGGAGAGTTCGTCCACGTGGTTCGCTAGTGGGAGAAGCTTCACTAGGGCCTGGGGAGGTCTATCGGAGTGCGGGGGAGGTTGTCGGAGTGCCGCTTGAGGTACGCGACCCCCTTCTCCTCTTGTCTTGTGTTTTTAGTTGAATTAGCATGATGCATGAAGGATGAGTAAAATGCATGTAAAATCTCAAGAAAATGGTAGAATGGATGAGAATGTGATGATTAGTATGAATATGTAGAGATCATGCGATTAGGGTGAAATTTTGTGGATTTATACAAATTTTTGGTATGCATGCTACAGAAAGAAAAAAAAAACAAGCTCCATGCCTTTATGATTTTCGTATGGATAGCATGATGAATGAAATGATGAATGGTTTGAGGGGTTTTGAAGTAGACTCAAGAACCTACACTCCAGTATTTATTCAAGTTTTATGATGTATATTTATGGGGTCTACCAGAGGTCTGCATTTCCGGTGAACGTTTGGTTCGTTAGCCAGGGAAGTGCTCTAGCCATTGGAGATTCGGCATACCAAATTTCTGCTAGGTTACAGTCAGGCCCCTTGTTTTGGTAGACCGAAAACCTTAAGGTGATCAAAACAGAGAGTTTCGGTATACCAAAAAGGTTTGGTATACCGAATCAGGGATTTTCGGTATATCAAACCTGGTTTTCGATCTATCGATTTTGCCCTGGCCCAAATAGATAAATGTGAATGGAAAATGGAAATAAAAGGTTTTAAATGAATAATGAGTATGTGATAATGATGTTTCCCCATGTAAATGTCATGGAGGAATATGGAATCGAAATAATTGAATTTGGATATGCTTTTGGGTTTGAAGCCCCAAAAATGAATAAAAGTGGTTAAATGAGTGGTTTAGTGTGGTTTTTAGGCATGTGACCCAATTTATGATTTCCAATATATGGTTTTGAATGATTTTGAGTTGGGACCCCAATGGAGGGTCATGTGTTGCATGGAAAAGGTTCCTGCAACAAAGAGAATGAAATGGAAATGGTTTTTTTAAAGGAAAACCCAAGAGTTTTGAAAATAAAATAATAATAATGTGTTGTGGAACCACGGGGGATGGTGTCGACATTGTGGTAGGAGAATGACACTCCAAAGAAACCAATTGTTAGATACGACCGTGGTTGCCAATGTAGGACCTCGAGTGGATGGTGTCAACAAATTGTAAAAATATCAATTGTCAGACACGATTGTGGTCACCAATGTTTGTGATGGTGTAGGCTGAGCCTGGGCGATGAACAAGGTATTCGGGTCACCGATGGGACGTTAGATAAAGACGTATCCCCATGCATATATGAAATGAAAATAGAGGCCAATGGACCGGAGCGGTGTCTTCCCCAATGGGGAACTTCATCGCGGTAGTGCAGAGAGATAGGGGACATGGTGTCCCTACCTACTACTTGTGTGCCTAGTTACCCTTGATCAATGTAATATCAATAAGAAAAGTGAAAATGAATAAGAAAAGTGTTGGTTTTGTGAAAATGAAAAGATGTGGTTTGCCGAGAATTAGACTTGTGATTGGTCCTAAAATCCTAGAATTCAATAAGAATTGTGGTTTTAACCAGCTACCAGCTAATGTTTGTGATTTTGTTTTTGAGTCACATGAGACATTATGTTTTAGGCTGGACCTGGTAGAGAATATGGATTTCTCAGAATAAGAAAAAGGTTTTAAAGATGTGTGAAAAGAAGAAAAGATGAGTTTTGAAAAAGGTGATATGAGTTTTGAAAATGGCATGGTTTTGGGAAGAAATCCCAAACATTGAAAAGGTGATTTGAGTTTTGGAAAAGGCATGTTTTGGAAACAGATTTTCAAGTGTTTTAAAGGAAAAAAGGAAATAATGTTTTGAAATGGATTTTCAAAAGAAAACCAAGTTTTATAAATTAAAAGTTATGTTTCTAGTATTTTGGCCAAGTTTGGTTGTATATGTGTTTAAGGCACGTACTAGGTCACTTAGATGTCATTCATGCGTGCTTTGTTTGCCTTTTAGGTGTAGGTTGGAGTGCAGTCTAGTTCTAATGCATGAGTAGGTGCTACTAGTTGCACATTGTTCCTGGAGGTGAGCCTTAGTTACAGTTATTTAATTATTGCTGTAATTAGCATAATTTGCTTATGATACTATGATTTATGTAACGTACCCGGGTTGGGGCGTTACAGGTTGATCCCATAGAGAAAAGTATTTAAAAATAATGATTAACTATCAATTATTGAAAATAGTTTGTGAGAGATGACGATAGATTATATTTAAAGTTAATTAAAAAGAAGGAATCACGAAGGAACTATCAATAGTAAAGAGAACATCTACAGTTTCTATTCATTAGATTATATTAGATCATGCAAATATCTAATTCATCTCATCTTTTGCAACAAGTTCAATTATCAAGGATTATTATTAAACAAGAATAATGCATGAAGATGTGACACCTATTATGCAATATCAAGATCTAACAAGTCAATAACATGAATAAATCATAAAGAAACTTGATACTATGATGATCTATCAAGATGCATGTTTGCATAATATACCAAGATAAAAAGATATATGAAACATTTCTTATTTTTAAAACACAATCATTAAATATAAACCATGAAAATACGAGATTAACAATGATCTATCAAAATATAATTACAAAAGTAGATAATAAGAAAGAGTCAATAATCATGAAGCATAGAAGATGAGATGAAATTAAATATTGTAATCATATCCTAGATCTAACTTCAAGAACCCTTGATGTAAAGGATGATTTAGCCTAGCATGATAACAAGAAACATCAAAATAAGAGATGAAGAAGGAGAAGTGCAAGACATAATTGAAATGAAAAATAAACTTGTATTAATAAAACATGAGATTACACTAGAGGAACTTGAAGATCTCCCAAAACAAAAGAGAAACAGTCAAAGCCTAAAGGTGGGAGATGATCTCCTAGATCTACACAAGGGCTTTTATAGGCTTAGAAGGTCTTGCTTACATCAAAGACAAATCTGATTACAGCTTTTGAATTCTAATTTCAAATATAAGATATTTTTAACTAGAGATCGCATTGTCTGAAGACTACATCAAAAATATTCTCCATGGGCGTCTGGGAGGCGCCAGTTGTGCAATTGGGTACTTGGGAGGCGTCCACGTCAGCCGAGATAAGCTCTGACTTGGTCTAATTTGTTTTTTTTCAGGTAGAAAAAGTAACCTTTATTGAATTAAAGATAGGTTACAAGCACAAAGGTTACAAAAGGATTAAGGAAAAAATCCAAAGTCAAGAGTACTCTAGAGCAAACACCATGCTCCATTATTCCAAAAGAATAACAACCATTGGAAGAAATATAACTAACAACCACTCCAAGAAAGAAATAACAAGGGGTCGCAGTCGTGTAATGAACACCACTACTGGAATAAACTCTCTCCCAAATCCCAAAAACTTGGCCCTTGCAAGAGAAAGAGGAAAGAATTTATTCGACTACTCATCCATAATAGGATACAACTGGCTAAAAAGAGCAAGGCTGGAAAACATCATTTGATCTTCTGGAGCCGTATGGAGGGGATACCCCATCTATCCAAATTGCAAATTCCTCCTAACTCAGTGGGCATGTCATCAAAAGAATAATATATGGAATCTACCTTGTTTCACTAGAAAATCAGCAACATTGTTACTTTCACGATAGCAATGTGTAGAAAGAATAGAAGAGAAACAAGGATGCTTCTGAATGAGGTTCACCATTTTCTGTACTTCCATTGCACGTCCATCTCACTCTTCAACATTCGAATGACATTCAATGAATCAGCCTCAATTACTAAAAGAGAAATATTCGAATCCCCATAAATTTGAATGAGATGCCAATAGCCCTCATCTCAGCCACATAAAATGACACGACCCTCTAGAGATTGAGCAACCCCACCTCCACTAGACGAAGTGGTCATGGAGGAACCATCAATATTCACTTTTAGGCCTCCTCTAAAAGCGATCCACTTAATAACCATATACTAGGGATCATAAACAGAAGGAACATGAAAACCTCAAAGAGATAAATCTCGTCCAATCATACCTTAACTTTGAAACCATTTCCCTACCATTATCACATTACATCAACTATGATTAGAGAGGCAACTTGCATCCAATTTTTATAACAATTGGAAAATCGATGGGCACGTCTCTCCATCCAAATATGCCAACAAATGAAACTTGGAAGAATACCAATCAAAGCCTTTCTGTAAGAAACCTTATTGGCTGAATGAACCGAGGTTGAAATCGTGTTAAACACACAACGTAACACTGGCATCTGAAAAAGGCTCCCAAAAAAGTTCCACAGAATTTGAGCTATCTCTCCTTCAAGAAAAAGATTTTGGAGAGACTCACAATGATGGGAGACACAACAATTATATTTAGAGATCATAGGAATATTATGCCCCCTAATGTTGTCATCCAGTGCCACACCATTCCATCCCATCCTCCACAACAATAAAGAGACCTAGGAGGGAAAACTATGAGCCCAAATCCATTTATGAATGCTAGACTGAGAATCATTAGAGTTCATAAATATCCATGAGCTATTGATAGAGAAATCACCATCACTTGTAGGAACCCAAATCAGGTGATCTTACATCCCGTTAAGATTCATGTGGAGAGCCTTCATAGCTTCCCACATGTCATGAACACCATACACTGTCTGATTGTCTTCCAAAAAATCCACATACAAGTCCATGTGATGGAAGACGTCACTAACAAAAGCATCCTGATCACAACATGCCGAAATGTTAAACTTATCTTTGATGATCCCACCTGTCCACCATTTATCCCTCAAAAAAGATGTAGAGCCTTTATCAATAAGCCAGAGAGAATGAGAAATAACCTAGGGAAGAACTAACAAATGCTCCTTCCATCACCTAGAACTAAAGGACGGTGAGTGACACCACCCCTTTAATTCTATGTTATATTTGAGAAAGCAGAATTTACTCGACAAAGATTTCTTAAGAAGCAATTTCCAGCAACTCTTAATGGAAAATAAAATTTGAATATCTATCAACTAGCGAATACCCAAACCCATATCTTGGATAATAGGAGAGCAAATACTCCACTTCACTTAATGATGCTTCTTTTTCCCATCCTTATAGCCCCAAAGAAAGTCACACATAAGTTTCTCAATCTTGTTAACCATAGAAATAGGGACCTTCATAACAGCAATAATATGCACAAGAATGGAGGAAAGCACATGTTTGACTAACACCAACCATCCACTCATGTTTAAGAATTTGGAAGTCTAGCTAGAGATTCAGTTACCAATTTTCTTCACAACCGGATTGAAGTAGTGGGCATGCATACGACTTCGAGCAATAGGCACCCCAAGATACTTTAAAGGCCACGAATCCTTAGAAAATCTAGTATTGAAGTCCACCTTTTTATTGGATGCCAAATCCTTCTTCAAATAATAGATATATTTATTTCTTCCCATACATTGACTAGAAGCCCTCTCATAGCTATCAATAAAGTCCTTTGATCTAATCTGTTAGGTGATATTTTTTTTGGTATTTATGCATGTGGAACATGTTCCTTTGATCTCTTTACGTAGAATGAAATATCTTCTTTTCTTGCACATTTATTCTTTTTCCACTCTTTTTTCCCAAGTCCTTTCTAGGTCCCAAAATTTCTGTAAAATTTGCACAAAACACCTTGAGTAATATTATTTATCTACAAAATAGATAAATTAAGTATGCATTATAAGCTAATCAGTTGTGGTAGAGCTAACATACTCAAATTAGTGGTAAGTTTGGTTACCTTGAATATTTTTCTAAGTGTGAGTATACCAGCAGTGGTCGAGCTAATGCTCTCATTTTATTCAAGCTAGTGGCAAGTTTGAGTACCTTTAACATTAATTAATGCGAGTATAATAGCTATGGTAAAGGTAATATTCTCGTTGAACTTGAATTAGTGGTAGATGTCAGTGTTTTAATGTTAAAGAAAATGCTTTTACGTTTTTATAGAATTTTTGAAGTTTTCTAGACTTTTATTATATTTCTTTAGATTAATATAAAAGATAGGAGAAAAACTGTACACTACAAGAAAAATTGGATTTTGCAAGGACATTATTCCTTGCAAAGTCCTCGCTAAGTCCTTGTTAAAAATTTTAATGAGGACTTAGCAAGGACTATATATCCTCGGAAATAAATAACTCGTTAAATCAATACTGCGAGGACATATCCTTGTAATGTGCTCATTAAATATTAGCGAGGACATTACAAGGACAAATTTCCTCGTAATGTCCTCACTATATCATTGGTGTACCCTCGCAATATACATGGCTAATGCTCACTGTGACCGCGCCCGACCTGGAGGGAGGGGGTGGGGAGGAGATCACAGCCATGCCAAGACGGCAAAGGCGCAAGGATAAAAGAAAAGAAAAGGGAGTTGTCACCTAGTCTTTTAAGGGAAAGATGAGGAAAACCATAAAAAGATGAATGCATGGGAGGCAAATGGGAAGGCTGGATGTTTGCTAACCAGAAGATGGGTAAGGATTCCTGTTACGCACGATGAAGGTATTAGGCACCCTCGTGCGCCCGAGAAACTCGATCTTTCTAGTCCAAATGCTTGCTAAGGGTTTGATGAATGCGTGTTTGCCTATTCTATATGCTCGTGCACAATGATGACTGAAAACATGCCAT
>JAMKQA010047562.1:0-15040 GCA_024699735.1 Posidonia australis | reverse complement strand
TATCCGTATCCGTATCCGTTGAAAATTCAAAAGACATATCCGTATCCGTATCCGTATCCGCTCCTAGGCGGATACGGATATCCGTATCCGCTCATAAACGGATACGGATACGGATATTTTGCGGATATACCGTATCCGTTTGCACCCCTACCCATTAATCCTCTAGAAGTGCTTGAATGGCTCGTCGGAGCTCGTGGCTGTGGTTTCCAACCATGGGTTGCCGAAGGATCCATTTTCTGGGCATGGAGGTGGAGAGGAGGCAAGTCCAGTGTTGTTTCTCTGCATGAGCATGATCCCTAACATCTAGGTAAACTCCCCGAACACTCGTAAGCACGTAAAAATGCATACATTTAGCCCAGCATCAAGATCAAGCTTGATGTTTGAAACAAAGCATTTGGGCACGCACCTCAATAACGCATCAACATAGCACACCAGGTTAACGCACCATATTGGTGCACTAGTGTAGAGTATCACTCTAGCGCACCACACCAACACACTTGCCCTGTAACAAACTGCAGGTAGTAGCACCATCTCCTGTTTTGCATATTTTTCATCCATGATTTAGGCCATACGTCCCTGACTTGACATTTTGCATATCTAAGCAGCACCCTCGCATGACATTTAGCATAATACATGGCATGCATTCTCATCTTATTTGCATGCATTAGAGCGATGATGCATGCTACGTGGCGTATTTTTGGATTGGGCTTGATGACTTCATATGCATCCCTAGTGAATTTGTACCGGTGCCCTAATCATGAACCCATGTAGTCGTTACTGAGCAATAGGTCATGACTACAACCCATTTTTTGCATGGACCGAAGCATTTGCATATCATTTAACATAACATATAAGCGTGCATTAGCATTTCATTGGCATATACGTAGAGCTCTGATGTAAGCTGTATTGTGTTTTTGACCGGACGTGATTGCCTTGCCTATGTCTCTAACAAATCGTACTGGTGTTATTGTATTTTGATCCATAACTAATATAGCATCACTAAGCATCAGGTTGCATGACTTTCCATCCATTCGCATATGGCATAGCATTGAGCACACATTTGACTTACAATGAGTATGCATTATAGACATAGACTAGCATACATGCATAAGCCACGTCATGCGAGTAAAAAGCTCAAAAAGACCAAATTTTCAGACGTGTGGGGTGTCTAATACCTTCCCCGCATGTAACTGGAATTCTTGTCCATTCTCTAGCATACAGTGACCGATAGGCATAGAGCATTGCATTCGCATTTGTATATGGCTTTTCTTGTCTCTCGTTTAGGTAGATTAGGTGACAACTCCCTTTTTGCAACCTTTCAGTCGTTCGTCAGGAGTCTTTGTCGTGATTTTACTAGTTCTCGTGCGTTCGGCCTTTCACAGCTCGCACGAGTGTTCGCTGACATGATTACAATGATAAATGGAATAATGCAAAACTTGTTTATAATTGTTTCAGATTCTTCTGCAATGTTACAAATGCCTTTTTCCAAGACATTGTATCTTTTTGTAAATTAATATTTTTCTTATATATGTGAGGTCCATTTGAAGTTGAAAACCAACTCTACTGGTTCAACTTCATTTATTTCTAAAATGGGTATCAAGAATGATGACAGAATTTTCTAAATATTGGCATACTAGTTCTATGATGTTATCTATGGCATCTATTCTAGACCCTCATGATAAGTTGATTTTAGTTGAACATTACATGAAGCAAGTTCATAATGATATAGAAGGAGATAAGAAAACAAATGAGGATTTGAAATATCTCAAAATTTTGCATTCAGAATATCATCTTAGATCAACAAGTGTAATGTATTTCCATCACTTTATGATAATAGTTCTTATCCATTTAATGGTTTTAGTCACTTAGAGTTGACAAAAAGAATAAAGAATTGAAGGAAGTATATGACTATTAAAATTGCTTTATGACCAAGAAAAAATGATTTAGAAATGTATTTAGCAGAAAAGGTTTTTCTTGATCAGGGAAATTTTGACATAGTAATATAGTGGAGGTTTGTTGGACCAAAATTTCTAAATTTATCACTCATATTTCAAGATCTTTTAACAATCCTTATGTTTATAGTTGCATTTAAAGCTACTTTTAGCACATGTGATAGAGTTATTGATCGCTATTAATGTTCAATGCTACCAAGTACAGTGGAGGCTATTGTATACATTAAGTTTGGATTAAAAATGAAATTCAAGGTAAATTTAGGTGTCATTCATTTAATTTATTGTTATATGTTTATTAAGTATTTAATTTTATCTTTCCTTATTTTTATTATAGAGTAAGATGCATATGAATAATATTTTGATATCATATCAAATGAAGTTAATAATGCACGAGAAATTGGAAAAAATGGAAGCAATAGATGTTATGACTTTGGAAGAAAATGAACATTGAAGACACGAAACTTTTAGGAAAACTTTCTTTTTTTTATATGATTGAATATGATCCGAACTTTTGATTGGTAGTTACCTAGTTGATTTTCTTTTATTTGTTACAAGACACAAAACTATCAAGAAAACATATGATGCTTTGTTTAATATTACTATAGATGTTATTAATATATTTTTCTTAACAGTTTGAATGTCAGAGGAAACATCTTATATTCATGTCTTTTTTAATGTTATGTTGATTATAATTATTTATTTAAATTTATTGACGCAATGAATTTTTCTATTTATAACTAAAAATCTACCTTCTATACAACAAAAAAAAGGAGGATCAGTCAGACATCCGAACCTAAACCATATCTGCTGAGAATCTCGATAAATCCATTTGAAGATCGGAAATTCATAATCCATAACCCAACTTACCTCAACACCGGAGGAAAAAACCGGAGCCTCACCGACCCGCGAAATCCGCCTCAGACCCCACAGTATATATGCTCTCGACCACCAATCCACCGTTTGTCGTCCCTGCCTCGTCTCCCCATCGAGGGGAAAAAAAGAACCCACGCCATTCAACTCCACTCCACTCCGCTCCATTCTCCCTCCTCTCCTCCAAACCCCAAACCCTAGAAACCCCGATCTCCTCTTCCCTTGGCGTTTGCTTCCCCCGATCGTGATGTGGAACCCGGGAGGCGTTCAGGCCCCGCCGCCGCCGCCGCAGCAGCAGGTGATGGCGCCACCCGGCACCGCGGGGGTACCCCCGCCTCACCCACCCCCACCACCTTCGTACAGCATCCCTATGAGCGAGGAGGATATGGAGAAGGTGCTCGAGGAGAGGGCGAGGAAGTGGATGCAGCTTAACAACAAGAGGTATAGTGACAAGAGGAAGTCCGGGTACGTTGAGACGCAGAAGGAGGACATGCCGCCGGAGCACGTCAGGAAGATCATCAGGTCTGTAGGTGTACTTCATTTTAGCTGTTTGTTTCGTTTGTTTTGGTGAGCACGTCAGGAAGTTCATTAGGTTTGCGGAGAACTTCATTTTAACTGTTTGTTAGTAGTGTTCTAGTTCGAGTGTTGCTCGAAGCAAGAAATTGTACTGTGGTTGCTTCTGGTTAGGAATCGACTTACCTGAGTAGGATATTGAATACTGTAGAGCTAGAGTACTGCTTGGAGCATGGTTTCGTAGTGTAGTTTCTTTTGGTCAGGAATCGAATATTAACTTCGAGAATATTGCACTTGTGGTAGTCCAACATTGAGTTACTTCCTATATGCAGAAGGGTGGCGAGGGTGGCTACGGTATACTCAAGTTTGCCATTTATTGCGGTGGTCTATAGTTAGGAATCAAATCTACATTGAGATCAACCATTGAACTCACTTAAGTCGAACCATCTCATTTAAGTGGGACTTTATTTCTGGTTCCAGTATTGAGTTCTAACATTAGCATAGTGATGAGGATGGTTTGAATATTGCTTGAAGCTTTGTTTCATAGGATACCGTGGTATCATAGGGTACCATTGTGGTCAGGAATTAACTCACTCAGAGGGAGTTCTATCTATTTTTTTTAGTGTAGAACAGTTGTTATGAGATTGGCTTGAGTGTTACTTGAAACATAGCGTCATAATGTGGTTGCTTCTGATTAGGAATCAAATCCGAACATTAAGAAGGAATTTTCTGGTGTAGTACATAATTGTGTTGCTTCCAAAATGTAGAACCACCATAAGGAGAGTTTTTACTACCACAACTTGTCCACCGTGCTGAATCTCCCTACCTTTTTTTTTCTCTTTACCACATGGTTGCTTGCTGTTATGAATGATATACTAACGTTCAGACCTTTATGTTGTGCTAGTCTTTGCTTTCTGATTACCAGAAGACCTGATTCAAATGCATTCTCAACTTTTCTTCTGTTATGACAGAGATCATGGTGATATGTCCTCAAAGAAATATCGTCATGACAAGCGGGTTTATCTGGGTGCACTTAAGTTCATACCACATGCAGTTTACAAGCTACTTGAGAATATGCCTATGCCATGGGAGCAGGTAAATATTACATGACACCTAGTAATGCAATTTATTTTCTTTGCTTACTGAAATTGTCGTGCTTGTAGGTACGAGATGTTAAAATTTTGTATCACATTACGGGTGCGATCACTTTTGTAAATGAGATTCCATGGGTGGTGGAACCTATATACTTGGCACAGGTATGTTCATTTCCTCATTAATGTTGGAATAGTCCATTCTTCATCTCTACTATCGAGAATGATGCAAATTTACAAGAATTAATTAATATAAATCTGTTATAAAATGTCTTTACAGTGGGGTACAATGTGGATCATGATGCGTAGAGAGAAAAGAGACCGACGTCACTTCAAAAGAATGAGGTTTCCACCTTTTGATGATGAAGAACCACCACTGGATTATGCAGACAATTTATTAGATGTCGATCCATTGGAGCCCATACAACTAGAACTGGATGAAGAAGAAGATTCTGCTGTATGTACATGGTTCTATGATCACAAACCACTCGTAAAGACAAAGCTTATAAATGGTCCAAGTTACAGGAAATGGCATCTCTCACTTCCAATCATGGCTACTCTTCATCGACTTGCAGGACAGCTTCTTTCTGATTTGATTGATCGGAACTATTTCTATTTATTTGATATGGAGTCATTCTTCACTGCTAAAGCATTGAACATGTGCATTCCTGGTAAGGATTTGTAATTTTTAATAAATTTAATGTTGATAACATGTTAATATTTTTTAAGGTTTAAGGAACTAAGGCTTCTTTAACATTTTGATGATTATATGTTGTGATTTTTTCCACCGAAAATTTTAAACTAAGTGTTTGGCTACTTTCTTTATGATAGGTGGCCCTAAATTTGAGCCGTTGTACCGTGATATGGAGAAAGGGGATGAGGACTGGAATGAATTTAACGACATAAATAAACTCATTATTCGATCACCGCTTAGGACGGAATACAAAATTGCATTTCCCCATCTCTATAACAACAGGCCAAGGAAAGTTAGGCTCTGCATATATCACACACCAATGATAATGTACATAAAAACTGAAGATCCTGATTTACCAGCATTTTACTTTGACCCTTTGATTAATCCAGTAAGACCAAAGGATCGCCAGGAGAAAAAGGTCAATGAAGAAGATGAAGATGATTTTGTTCTTCCTGAGGGCGTTGAACCTTTTCTGCAAGATACTCATCTTTATACTGACACAACAGCTGCAGGCATCTCACTGTTATTTGCTCCACGTCCATTCAATATGAGGTCTGGCAGAATGCGGCGTGCGGAAGATATTCCTCTTGTGTCTGAGTGGTTCAAAGAGCATTGGTATGTGTTACCCTTATATAATCTTACATTGACATTCTCAAAGTATGACTTCACACATATTTAGTTATATAAGTGCATGAGTTGTTCTGTATTTTGTCTGATGCAGTCCCCCATCATATCCTGTTAAAGTTCGTGTCAGTTACCAGAAACTACTCAAATGCTTTGTGCTTAATGAGCTGCATCACCGACCTCCCAAGGCACAAAAGAAGAAGCACTTGTTTCGCTCTCTTCAAGCAACCAAGTTCTTCCAGACTACAGAATTGGATTGGGCTGAAGCAGGTCTACAAGTCTGCAAGCAGGGCTACAACATGCTCAATCTTTTAATTCATAGAAAGAATCTCAATTATCTCCACCTTGATTATAATTTTAATTTGAAGCCTGTGAAGACACTTACAACAAAGGAACGGAAAAAATCTCGATTTGGCAATGCTTTCCATCTATGCCGTGAAATATTACGTCTCACAAAGCTCGTGGTGGATGCCAACATCCAGTTTCGTTTAGGAAATGTTGATGCATTTCAGTTGGCAGATGGCCTCCAATATACTTTTTCACATGTTGGCCAGCTGACTGGTATGTACCGTTACAAGTACCGTCTCATGCGGCAAATTAGAATGTGTAAAGATTTGAAGCACTTGATATACTATCGGTTTAATACTGGTCCTGTTGGAAAGGGGCCTGGCTGTGGCTTTTGGGCACCCATGTGGAGGGTCTGGTTGTTTTTTCTCCGTGGAATTGTGCCCTTGCTAGAGAGGTGGTTGGGTAATTTACTTGCTCGTCAGTTTGAAGGGCGTCATTCCAAAGGAGTTGCCAAGACAGTAACAAAACAGCGTGTTGAGAGTCATTTTGATTTGGAGCTTCGAGCTGCTGTCATGCATGATGTTCTTGATGCAATGCCAGGTAAGCTCTAGTTAACATTACTGTGAAACCTTGATTTCTTGTGCTTCATTTTAATGTGTCTTCTCTTCTTTAGCATGTTTGATTAACTGGTTGATCATCTTTTAAATTATCCTTTATTCAGTCAAACACTCATTTTCTCTTAAGTTTTTTTTTGGCCCATTTGCAGAGGGCATTAAACAGAATAAAGCAAGAACCATTCTGCAGCATCTCAGTGAAGCATGGCGTTGCTGGAAGGCGAATATTCCTTGGAAGGTATTCCTCAAATACATTATTAGTTTGCTTTATGTTTTTTTTAAGCATTTTTTCTTCATGTTGAAGGCATATGTGATTGCAGGTTCCTGGATTGCCCGTTCCCATTGAGAACATGATTCTTCGTTACGTGAAGTCCAAAGCAGATTGGTGGACTAATGTTGCTCATTACAATCGTGAACGTATAAGAAGGGGGGCAACTGTCGATAAGACAGTTTGTAGGAAGAATCTAGGCAGATTGACTCGCTTGTGGTTAAAGGCCGAGCAGGTGGGTCCTTTTTCATTTTGTGTTGTTGATACTATTGCTCTGCTCAACAAGTACATTTTCATGTACCAAATGGAACTGTCAACAAAGTGTTTTTCCCATAGAAAGTTATACTTTGCTTAATTACTTTTTCTTGATACTTAATACAGGAAAGGCAACACAATTATCTAAAAGATGGTCCGTATGTCACCCCTGAAGAGGCAGTGGCTATTTACACTACAACCGTGCATTGGTTGGAATCAAGGAAATTCTCCCCTATACCATTCCCACCCTTGTCATATAAGCATGACACAAAACTTCTTATCCTTGCTCTTGAGAGGTTAAAGGAGTCGTATAGTGTGGCTGTCAGATTAAATCAATTGCAAAGGGAAGAGTTAGGCCTTATAGAGCAGGCATACGATAACCCTCATGAAGCACTGTCTCGAATTAAGCGGCACTTGCTTACGCAGCGTGCCTTCAAGGAAGTAAGTTTCTTTTTTATTCTCAAGCGGCACTTGGTTTTTTTTGGTAATGAGCATTGAGAAAATGAGCTTGTTCTTTGCAGGTGGGCATTGAGTTCATGGATTTGTATAGCTATCTTATACCTGTCTATGAGATCGAACCTCTTGAGAAAATTACAGATGCATACCTTGATCAGTATCTGTGGTACGAAGCTGACAAGCGTCATCTTTTTCCTAATTGGATAAAGCCTGCAGATTCTGAACCACCACCACTATTAGTGTACAAATGGTGCCAAGGTATTAATAATTTGCAAGGTGTATGGGACACAAGTGATGGGCAATGCGTTGTGATGCTTCAAACCAAGTTTGAAAAATTCTTTGAGAAGATTGACTTGACCATGCTAAATAGGTAAGTGACAATGTTCAGTTTCTGGAGAAGTGCTCATAGAATTAAATGTCGATTTCGTGTCGGACTTCGGTTCAACAAAAATAAGAAACATATCAGACATCGGTGGAAATGCCGATGAAAACGTGGTAAATTTACGGAAGTCCATGGAAATGGATAAAAAACTTTGAATTTTGATTTCAAACTTTAGAATAAACTGAAGTAAGTAATAATCTACATCTTAGACTACTTAGATCAACTTCTTAATATGTATTACATTTAAATACACTGGATGAACTTAATACAAATATCTTGAAGCATAAATAATACGCAAAAATGATTAATAAATGCTTAAAAACAAAAACACTTATAAAATTTACCTCATATATGCTTAACATTTTACTTTTTTTTATTTAATTATGACTTTTACTGCTTTTTAATGATTTTATAGAGTTATTAGGTTAGATCTATGTAATATCAAATTATTAACATCAAAACACAAAAAACAAAACCTAAGACCTATGTATTATTAAGTTAGATCTATGTAATATCAGGATATTAACATCAAAACACAAAAAAAAACAGAAAAAATCCTAAGATGTATGTATTATTTGTTAAATCTATGTAATAACAAGTTATTAACATCAAAATACAAAAAAAAAAAAACATGGAAATACCTAAAATCTATGTTTTATTAAGTTAGGTCTAATTATTATTATGATAGATCTAAGATGTAGATCTCCATGAAAAGTTCAAAATACAAACACAAAAAATGAAAAAAACTTAGATTCTATATAAAAATCAAGTGTTATACCTTAAGAAGGAATAAAATTTAAGTGCAATTAGGGAGAAAAGGCTTTTTAAGTTTGTAGCAATCCACTAGATTGCCAAGGAGTAGAAGAGAGACATAGGAAGTCAGAAACTCATAAAAGAGAAAAAGCAAATGAAAAGGAAGGAACTCTGGTACAAGTCCGTAGGTTTAATGGACATATTGATCGACATTGTTCAAATTCAATGTAAAAAATACACCGTGTCGACAGACACTCCGACACTCACTGACATGTGTCGAAGTTTGGCTCCGACATATGGTATTTTCTGATTTACACTTGTAAATCGTGTCGACCAACTCAAAATCCGACGCGTGTCGGCGAAATATCACCGACACGTGTCGATGTTTAATTCTATGAAAGTGCCTGAAAAACAATTCGATTCCTTGACTATTTAACATTTGATATCAATCCGATCTCATTCTTGCAGGCTTCTGCGTTTGGTTCTTGACCACAATATAGCTGATTATGTGACTGCTAAGAACAATGTAGTATTATCATACAAGGACATGAGTCATACAAACTCCTATGGTCTGATCCGTGGTCTTCAATTTGCATCTTTTGTTGTACAGTACTATGGACTTGTGTTGGATCTTTTGCTTCTTGGTTTGACCCGAGCTAGTGAAATTGCTGGTCCTCCGACGATGCCCAATGAATTCATTACCTATTCTGATACCAGAATTGAAACAAGGCATCCTATTCGATTATATTCTCGATATATTGACAAAGTGCACATATTATTCCGCTTCACGCATGAAGAGGCGCGTGATCTTATTCAGCGTTACCTTACAGAACATCCTGATCCGAACAATGAGAATATGGTTGGGTACAACAACAAGAAGTGTTGGCCGAGAGATGCACGAATGAGACTTATGAAGCATGATGGTTGGTTTCTTGTTAATAAATCAAATAAATTTGGTTACAATTCCACAGAAATTTTCTGGTTTCAAAAACTAATATCTTTTCTCTTGCAGTTAATCTTGGAAGAAGTGTTTTTTGGGACATGAAGAACCGACTTCCTCGAAGTATCACAACGTTGGAGTGGGAGAACAGCTTTGTTTCAGTTTATAGCAAAGATAACCCAAATCTGCTTTTTAGCATGTATGCATTCTTGAACTTTGTTAAAGTAAATCTTGCATTTTCTTCATATTTTTATTTCTTTTTAGGTTGAATGTCTTTGAGTGTTGATATGCTGTCTCCATTCTTGCACTTACTTTCAGTTTAAAAAACAAGCCACATAATTTCAATGTCTTTAAATTTGTTCCCACCAAATAAAAGCCATTGCATATGAGATGGCTGCCTTTGCTGACATGATTGTGTACTTGGTTTGGGCCAAACAAGAAGTGACTTCCATAGTTTAGGCAGGACTGGTACTTGTTTTGTTTGTGACATTTGAGACATTTTCTTTTATTGGATATATGTATCCATTGATAAAATTTGACCTAGCATTAAAAAAACTATATCCATGCCTTTTCTGGTAAGTGTTGATTGAAAACCTCTTATTTTTTTTCGTTTTCTTGTCATTTTATTTATCTTCCTTTGTAGAGTGCCTTGCTAGCTCAACTCATGTTTTTCTTCAATTCATCCATGTGTTATTTAATATAGGTGCGGTTTTGAGGTTCGCATATTGCCAAAGATAAGAATGACACAGGAGGCATTTAGCAATACAAAGGATGGAGTTTGGAACTTACAAAATGAACAGACGAAAGAGAGGACAGCAATAGCCTTCTTAAGGGTTGATGATGAGCACATGAAAGTGTTTGAAAATCGTGTAAGGCAGATTCTCATGTCGTCAGGGTCGACAACATTTACAAAGATTGTCAACAAATGGAATACCGCTCTTATTGGTATAAAACTTTGATATAGTTTCCATCTTTCTTTTTTTAGTTTCTGTTTCTTCCTTGTTATCAGAATATCTTTAAAAGCTTCTTTTATGGAATTATGCTACAATCCTTTTGTTTGCTGATGCAGGCCTTATGACGTATTTCCGTGAAGCAACTGTTCATACTCAGGAGCTGTTAGATTTGCTGGTCAAATGTGAAAACAAGATTCAAACTCGTATCAAAATTGGATTGAATTCAAAGATGCCTAGCAGGTACTGATAAGGCAATTATAAATTTCATCTAATGAATTAATTTTCAATCCATGGTTCTGAATCCCTTTTTTTTATAGGTTTCCTCCTGTGATTTTCTACACTCCTAAGGAAATTGGAGGTCTTGGTATGTTATCGATGGGTCACATTTTGATACCCCAGAGCGATCTTCGTTATAGCCAACAGACAGATGTTGGTGTGACACATTTCCGTAGTGGAATGAGCCATGAAGAAGATCAGCTTATTCCAAATCTTTATCGTTACATACAGGTAACTTCAGAAACTTGATTTTTCTCTTAAACAATGTATATAGAATGAACTAACTCTTGATATCTGTTCTTAGCCATGGGAGAGTGAGTTTGTTGATTCTCAACGTGTATGGGCTGAATATGCATTGAAGCGACAGGAAGCACAATCGCAGAATAGGCGATTGACACTCGAAGACCTTGAGGTGAGTTTATAAAATATCTTATTCTCTAGTATTAGCTTTAGCTGGATACTGGTATTCCAATTTTTCTGGTCATTCTTCAATATTTACACATTTAGTCATTGACCATGATGCTGTGTTAAAAGGTTTTGGTGTTAAAAGATACCTGGCTATGATACTTTATTGCTTTGCAGGATTCTTGGGATAGGGGCATACCTAGGATCAATACTCTTTTCCAAAAAGATCGGCATACTTTGGCATATGACAAAGGTTGGAGGGTACGCACAGATTTTAAGCAGTATCAGGTTTTGAAACAGAATCCTTTCTGGTGGACTCACCAGAGGCATGATGGGAAGTTATGGAACTTGAATAATTACCGAACTGATGTGATCCAAGCACTTGGAGGAGTTGAAGGAATTCTTGAGCACACACTGTTTAAAGGCACATAGTAAGTTCAAATTGCTAAATATCTTGATGAGTAAATGACACAAATTTGTTTTTGTTTTCTTTTCATTTGTAATCCTCAATTTTTTAATAAAAAAGGAACTTCTAATGTTTTCTATTTTATTGCAGCTTTCCAACATGGGAAGGTCTGTTTTGGGAAAAGGCATCTGGCTTCGAGGAGTCTATGAAGTATAAAAAATTGACAAATGCCCAGCGGTCCGGTCTGAATCAGATTCCCAACCGTAGATTTACTCTTTGGTGGTCTCCCACTATAAATCGGGCTAATGTTTATGTAGGATTCCAAGTGCAGTTAGATCTCACAGGAATATTTATGCATGGAAAAATTCCTACATTGAAGATATCTTTGATTCAGATATTCCGTGCTCATCTTTGGCAAAAGGTCCATGAAAGTGTGGTCATGGACCTTTGCCAGGTTTTAGATCAGGAGTTGGATGCCTTGGAGATTGAGACAGTGCAGAAAGAAACAATACATCCTAGGAAAAGTTATAAAATGAATAGTTCATGTGCTGACATCCTCCTTTTTGCTGCACATAGATGGCCAATGTCCAAACCTAGCTTGGTGGCTGAATCAAAGGATGTATTTGATCAGAAAGCAAGCAACAAGTATTGGGTAGACGTCCAGCTTCGTTGGGGAGATTATGATTCTCATGACATAGAGCGTTATACCAGGGCAAAATTTATGGACTACACTACAGACAATATGTCCATTTACCCATCTCCTACTGGTATTTCTTTTTTCATTTTGTTTCCTCTCTCATCATTTACAATTAAGTGCAAGTAGTCAGGGTTTAAACTTTCCCTCATTTCTGTAGGTGTGATGATTGGAATTGATCTAGCATACAATCTGCATTCTGCTTTTGGGAACTGGTTCCCTGGTTCAAAACCATTGTTGGCTCAAGCGATGAATAAGATCATGAAGGTACGTTCTATTCTAAATGTTCAGTTTCTTATTTCAGCTTATAATTCAGACAAGATCTAGTTATTAATTATGCTGTTACTCATTTGCAGTCTAATCCTGCCTTGTATGTTTTGAGGGAGAGAATAAGAAAAGGTTTGCAGCTTTATTCTTCTGAGCCAACAGAACCATATCTTTCTTCTCAGAATTATGGAGAGATCTTCAGCAACCAAATAATATGGTTCGTTGATGACACAAATGTGTATCGGGTCACAATTCACAAAACTTTTGAAGGAAATCTCACCACAAAACCCATCAATGGTGCAATCTTTATATTCAACCCTAGAACAGGGCAGCTCTTTCTAAAGGTTCTTTTTCTTATAACCTTGTTTTCTTTGGGAAAAATTGAGGCATTTCATGTTATCCCCATTAACATTGTTGCTGCTATTGTGCAGGTCATACACACTAGTGTCTGGGCAGGGCAAAAACGTTTGGGTCAGCTGGCTAAGTGGAAAACAGCAGAAGAAGTAGCTGCTCTTGTGCGGTCACTTCCTGTTGAAGAGCAACCAAAGCAAATTATTGTTACTCGCAAAGGAATGTTGGATCCTTTGGAGGTTCACTTGCTTGATTTTCCAAATATTGTAATCAAGGGAAGTGAGCTGCAGTTGCCTTTCCAGGCCTGTCTGAAAATTGAAAAGTTCGGTGATTTGATATTGAAGGCCACCGAGCCTCAGATGGTTCTTTTCAACATCTATGATGATTGGCTGAAAAGCATCTCTTCATATACTGCCTTCTCCCGTCTCATTTTGATTTTGCGTGCTCTTCATGTAAACAATGAGAAGGCAAAGATGTTACTAAAACCTGATAAAACCGTTGTCACTGAGCCGCACCATCTCTGGCCTACACTCAATGATGATCAATGGATGAAGGTATCTTCTAACGGAGTTTCAACTTTGTTTTTGTTACTTGTTAATTTATTCATTTATTATTTTCTACAGAAGATTTGTTAATGTTGTCTGTTCTAATACAGGTGGAAGTTGCTCTGAGAGATCTCATTCTTTCAGATTATGCAAAGAAGAATAATGTGAATACGTCAGCTCTGACGCAGTCTGAGATTCGTGATATTATACTCGGGGCTGAGATTACACCACCCTCACAACAGAGACAACAGATAGCTGAAATTGAAAAGCAGGTAAGTGTTGTACTTTTGAAGATGTTTCTTCCAGAACTAGTATGTTGACAACGGTACAATTTTTATCCTATGATACAGGCCAAAGAAGCAAGCCAGCTGACAGCAGTTACAACAAAAACGACAAACGTGCACGGTGATGAGCTCATTGTTACTACAACTAGTCCCTATGAACAGTCACAGTTTGGCTCTAAGACGGATTGGCGTGTCCGTGCTATTTCAGCAACCAATCTATATCTGAGAGTCAATCATATTTATGTGAACTCAGATGATATTAAGGTATCTTGTTTGGTTGCTTCTCCTTTGATATTGTGGATATTGGATATTTTGATGTTTCATAAAACTGGTCTTTGTTGATTCAATCTTTATTAATTGTAATGAACAGGAGACAGGCTACACGTACATCATGCCCAAGAACATTCTCAAGAAATTCATTTGTGTAGCTGACCTACGGACACAAATTTCTGGGTATCTGTATGGCCTGAGTCCCCAAGATAATCCTCAAGTGAAAGAAATCAGATGTATAGTAATGCCACCTCAATGGGGTACACATCAGCAGGTCCATCTTCCATCATCTCTTCCAGAGCATGACTTCTTGAATGACCTTGAGCCTCTGGGTTGGATGCACACACAACCCAATGAGCTCCCACAGTTGTCTCCACAGGTATTGCTGTGGGCTTCCACCCTTACTATCTCTATACACACATGATCAAACCAACCAAAGCATTTGTCCATTCAGTGGACAGTGGTGGAATCAGCAATTAAACTAAGAAGAGGCAGTACTTTGCATTATATATGTTATTAAATATAATAAAAAATTATTAATAAAAATAAGAATGTTTTTTAGAAACAAAATATGGTCTTCTTTCTCTTTTTATATGAGGTACCCAAAATTATAATCATTAAAACATGGATATTACAAAACAAGTCCCTAAAAGATAATTTGTCTTTGTAAAGTCCCTTAAACATGAGATTTGTTTTAAATTTTACTTTGTAGTCTTAAATTTATCTAAAATTTGCATGATATTTAAAATGTAACAAAATTTGAATTTAAATAGGGTAGATGATTTACATTGTTCTTCAACTTTTTACTTTGTCAATAAGTAGTTGTGATAAGCTTTTTTTTTAAACCAGAGTTTGGTGTGGGGGGGGGGGGGGGGGGGGGGGGGGGGGT
>JAMKQA010047561.1:0-13264 GCA_024699735.1 Posidonia australis | reverse complement strand
CTATAATTCTTGGTGTTTTTGTGTTGAATGTTTGTATGCAAAATCTTAAGTACTTTCAGATTGCATAACTAATTACCAAGAGTTAATTAAAACCGGAAAATCTCTATTCACCCCCCCTCTAGAGAAGCTTTACTATCCAACACAGACTACCCTCAGTACCGGTGCTGGACAAGTCTGGGGTTAGAGTCCCCAGGTGCTCGAACACCAAGGCGTCCCGAGGACGCACTCCGTGCTTGTACCAGTGAGGGTACATTTTGAGGCTACGGTCGAGGCGGTTGAACTCCAGCGCTGGGTGGTTCACCGCGGCACTGCAGTGTGGGTGTGGTGACATGGAATCCTCATCAGCTACTTGTGGCCAGGTCGATCGCCTGTGGCCAAGGTGATGCGACCAGTTTTGGAATGGAAAAGTGTGGATTTGTGTGTTGGACTAGTTCCTAGCCCAGATTTGTGATAAGTTGTGCTAATGATTTTAAATGATGTTTTGGACTAGGAAACTAGATGAAATGATTTACTTCTCCTGTGTTGAGTATAAAGGTTTATGAACGAGCATGAGGTTTTGAAAGAAAGGAAAAGAAAAGAAAGTTTGAATTGACATTGTTTCGAAGTCTTTCTAATCGAATGTGTGGTTTTGGTGATGGTAGTTTTCTAGCAATTGTTTTCACGGATTTTATCGCTGTTTTGGGGCACGTACTGGGTGACATTCCTGTCACTCACCTGTGTTTTCCTTGTCCTCTTTTGTTTCAGATGCTCAAGCGTAGGAGTAGTCTAGTCTGGTGTCTCTTTTCGAGCCACTTTTGTCGCACACAGGTTTAGGTGATTAGCTTTATTTATTTAATTCTGTTATTTAGATTCTTTTAGCTGCTCTTGGGTAGTTCCTGTATTGTTGTGTAGCACTGAGGTCTTACAAATATCTTTGTTGACTTGTCGCTTACATTTGACTTTAAATAATTGGAAGTGGAGGAGTTTATACATGGTAGTTTCCCATGGAATTAGAGATTCCACATATCATTTTCCAAAAGGACGATTCACCATCCTAATTAGAAGGATATGGATAAATATTTTACGAGATTGATTGAGGTACTGTTTTGGTTTTACTTCGGATTGGAATCGTTTATTCCATATAAAAGTTGAACCAAATTCCGTTTGATCCGGTACAACATAATCTCCCAGGATCCGGCCCGGTCAAACCACCCGAACAGAGAGGATAAATTCCCAGAACCCAAACAACGACGAACTAGGGTTTGTTTTCTCCGGCGCGAACGAAATGGTAGGTTTTCTTCTTCTCCACCTCTGCCTCTTCTCGATTCCATTGTCTCCCAAAAGCTCCTTAGTTTCTGATGTTGTTGATGCTGGCGGCGACAGGGTAAGGGAACAGGGAGCTTCGGGAAGAGGAGGAACAAGAGCCACACGCTCTGCGTCCGATGCGGCCGCCGTAGCTTCCATCTCCAGAAGAGCACTTGCTCCGCCTGCGGCTATCCCTCCAGCCGAATCCGCAAATGTAAAACACGCTAAAACCTGATTTCCATGTCTTCAACAGTCTGGCATCTGTTTTCATTTGTCAAGAATTGATCTTTTTCCAATTTGAGTTGGGAGTAGCGTTATGATTTCCACTATGTAGACACTAAAACCTAATGCCATCAGTCTTTCTCAGCTGGGTTTTTCTTTTCCTATGTTGAATTTTTTGGTTTTGTTGAGTTTTTTTTTTTCTATAAATCTGCAAATGTGAGAACTAAAACGTGGTTTAGGCCAAAGTGTGTATTTTTGTCGCCTGAAGTTTCTGTTTGCATGTTTTGGATTGGTATCATCACCATTTCCTTCTCCAGCACTTGTTTCCTTGGGAATTTTTTTGTTTTTTTTTTTTAAGTTTTTCATTTTGGGTTGCTGCTAATGTACGGCATTGGTCCCTTCCGTCGATTTTTTTTGACTTGTCGCAGTTTGTGTTTTTCCTGTAGTTCGAAGTTTAGGGTTGATGGTGAATGGTAATTGTTGCAGATAACTGGAGTGTGAAGGCCATCAGGAGGAAGACTACGGGGACCGGTAGGATGAGGTATCTTCGCCACCTTCCCCGCCGATTCAAAAGTGGCTTCCGTGAAGGTATTGTTGGCAATTTCCTTTTCTGTTGCCAATCTCCATGTTTTATTTCCTGCTTGTTTGTATTCTGTTTCTAATTGATTAGTTTGATTATTGTATGTGTAGGTTCCCAGGCGGCGCCAAGGAAGAGGTCTGCTGCAGCTGCTGTTTAGTGAGTTTGAGAGGAAGAGTGTTCTAAGACTGGGAGTAATTTTGTGTTATGAGAGCTCATTTTGCTTTGATTTTGCGTTTTCTATTTATGTCACTTGGTAATTTTTGTTTTGACAATCGGCTTGGAAGGGATATGTGTTTTAGAATCGTGGATGCTCCTAAAATTAGCAAAAGCTGGCAACAAGAGCTTTATTTGCTTAGATTGTCGTGTGTTAGTGCTGAAAACAGCTAGTTGCAGCAGGAACAGAGCTGGTGTTTGTTTAGTGTATAATTTGCTAGATGTTAGGATGGTGTAGTGGTAGTCATAATTTCTGGATGGATTTGTTTGGACATTGAAGTCCATGGTGGAAGATTATCAGCTCTTGAAAGAACTAAGATTCTATTTCCTTGAACTCTTTCATGTTTACCACCACTTACCAAACGTAACCCAAGAATACTCCAGTAACCACGATAAAAATACTTCAACACCAGCAATGCCTCTTTACTCATTGTATACTGCATGCAAAAGTCAAATCTGCCAATTCTCATGTTTTACAAAAGAAATGTTTCTTGTTGTAGAGATATTCAAATTAGCCTATACTCGTATACTGCACCTTAGAAAATCCATTTTGGTCAGCATTTCTCAGCTGTCGCAATTGCTCATGGGCCAACAACTGTCGGTGTAAGTGATACTTGACGATGTTGCTAAATTCACAGCAACACTTTCTCTGTGGATGGGTAGTATCATTTTCATTTGCTTTGACTAATGCTTTAGCCAGTAGTTTCGGAGTTGAGCGATATGTAATAGTATCTCATCTCGGCCTTGGTTGGTGACACTGCTTGTCATGATCCAAGGTGGCGCAGTCTCGAAGAAATCACATATCAAATTCTGGAAATCTTCAACATTTTCTTCGGGTTTCTTTCCACCATTCTTTTTCTTCTTCCTCTTGTCACACTTAGTGAAGATTAACGTCATTGGAATCTAGGTGATCAAGTCAATGGAAAAAACAGGACAATTAGTGAAACAAAGAAACTAGCATTCATGCAACACCCATATTTTTCCCCCGATGAAATAAGCTGTTGGTGTTGCAATATCCAGTTTGCTTCAATCCAAATTAGAAAGGAGCTTATACAAAAACTTACTCCTTGTGTAAACCGCTTCCTCTGTATTCTAAAAGGCAAATTTGCATTTCATTGTACGTGAATGAGTGCTACATGAGATTCATGCAAATGCTGTCATGCTATGATTTTTTGTTTTATTTTTTTTGAGAAAAAAATTGGGGTTATCATGCTGGGGTTATGATGACAATTCCTTTTTTTTTTTTTTTAAATGCCAATTCTTCTATGCTGCAAGTGGTTACCACATAAACAAACAAGGCCCGTAGGCCTATGTCTTTAGACATTGATGATAACATGTGAAATTAGAAAAGAGCTACTAGCTGGCTACCTTGTTCTGCCCAAGCCAACTGGCATACTCAAGATCAATCTTCTTTGCCGGGATACTGGCATCTATGAGAAGAAAAACAGAGACCAATGTCTCTCGGTTGAGGAAGTAGTCTTTTGTGAAGTCATCCCAATTTATTCGGAGTTCATGTGGCGCAGAAGCATACCTATTTGAGGCTGAGATTAGAAACCATGAAAAAATCTCTTAGTATGAAAGAAATTGCACTATCCAAGTGTCCTTGCTAGTACATATGTGAATGACAGAGGCACGTCTCAAGGGCACATGCATCAATCTCATCATGAAGAGAGTATGGCGCATCCTTTCACATTAGTTCCTCTTTTTGCTTTAAATATATGTCAATTCATAATTATATCAAATGTCATGAATTTTATCGTTAGACCTCGTTTGGAACCTCCTAAATGTATAAATGAGATTCTGAATTTTTTTTCAAAAGCTAACTTTTGAGACTTTTTATAGGAACTAGATTCTAAGTAACCTTTAAAAATATTATTTAGTAAATAAAGATTTATTGGTAGAAGTTAGATTCTATCAGAAGTTAAGATACATATCTAGTCCTTACAAACCCTCTTTCTCTTCCTTTCTTTCTTTCTAAGTAATTTATCAAAAATAATAAGATTAACATTATAATTATATACCTTATTATCCAACTTCTACCAGAAGTTTCCTCCAACCAGTTTCTACTAGAAGCGGAAAAGCATGAATTTATACTATGATTTTCCTTATTCAGAAGCTATGACTTTTGTAAGAAATGGGTGAGTTAGACTCTATTTGAAACTGTTTTTGTGATTTTTAATGGTTTGTCAGAAACTAACTACCTAAAAGCCATCCAGAAGTAATTCCAAACGAGATCTTAATTAAATGTCGCAACAATTACTCAGATTGACTTATTACCTTATCAATGTTACCTATGATAGGCAACCAAACAGTGACAATCTTTTTAGTTTCCTCTTTTATCAAATTAACCAGCAACTTTAATATTAAATTCAGAAATGCCAACCTCTTAAACAACATACTCAAACAGCATTGAATGTCCACCATAAATGGAGATGGATTTGAAAACATACCCATATCCTGGCAAATCGACAAGATACCAGCTTTCATTTATGCGAAAGTGGTTTATGCATTGTGTTTTACCTGAATGGACATGTAACATATTGCTTAAGTAACATATTAAAGAAAAATGAGAAAAAAATTGAATAAAAAAAGAAGAAGGAAAAACCATGGATCACAGAAATGATAGCAATAGGCAGACAAAGAGGAACAAAATGCAAGAATAATAGTAGAAAATAGATATTGGTCTGTATAACCACATCCAAGAACATCTAGTAATAGCTTAAAAGTTGGCATGAAGGCAAATAGTCAGTATAACTTTGTCCAACTTCCATAAATTTGGTTTTAGCGGCTGATATTACTAGTACAATACAACTTTAACTTGTTAATGGCGATTATGTGCCTCCAAACACCATCTGATAGTCATTTACATAAAGAATTACTAACAAAATGATCCAAATGCATAGGCCAGTGAGACAGGATAACCCCAAGCCATGTGACTTCTAATCCATTGCTCAGGCCATCTTGGTCCGTTTGAGATAGTGCCCAAGAAGCTCATAATATGGTAGGAGATAAAAGCAACTTATCCCCACGTCCAATCTACCAGCCAATTTAAATTCCTTTGCTTGACTCATAAGAAAGTTTATGTATAGATGCCTATAAAGCTGGGACACACTTTCCTATCCTTTTCCTAATGAATAGGAATTTAGCTAGCAATGTGAATTTCTTGTATAACACTGTCTAAGTCAAAGAATACATTGTTGCAGGTATGAAATTTAGGAGCACTGATTCTAACAGTCTTACTTCCTCAAAACCTCTTGTTAACTTCAGTGTCAGAGGCCTTTGTATCTGGCCAAGGTAAACGCCCCCTGACCTCCTTCCCTCTTTGCACTACAGGTCTGCTGATTCTGTCATAGCTTGTCCTATTTTCTCTCTCTGGTGAGACACATTATCAGCCAGATAGCATGTTGATGCAAACAGCACAGACCAGGCAGTTTAGCATATCTTTTCTTCACTTTTTTAAAATATCTGCAACAATTGGGTTGTGAAATCCCAAGAACCTTGTTGGAGTAACAGGCATGTACAAGTTGACCTTTCGCCCCTACTGATATAAGAAAAATATGATATTTCCTTTTTGTTGTTAGTAAACACTTGCTGAAAGTCTGAATCCACCTTATCCAACACCTTTTGAATGGATGCAAAACACTTTCACATCTGAAAAATGATGATATCTCCTTAACTGACTATTTTTACATAACGCCGGATATCTCCACTCAATACCATATATAAATTGAACGCTCTAATGTGGTATAGGGTCAAAATTCTTTATATGAAGAAGTCAAATTGAGCTTTCTACCCTCAAAATCACCCGTTAAAACATGTGCTAGACACAAAAGAGGTTGCACATTTATACTGATCTGGGTTTTATACAATGCTAAACCTATATAAATTCATTGCCACTTGCATTGAGCTGGATACCAACCATCGTCAATGAACAAAGATCACTACAATATCAACAGAACAATCTATCAACAGAAAAATGGAAATGGGGTATTACTATAATCTAAATCACTCGAGTAAATACACTATCCTTGCAATCCTTCTAAGTATAAATGGAGTACCAACATCGCAAATTTGGGGGCAAAGCCACCAACCAGCTTAATTCTCATAATTGGATCAGTATAAATTGATCATCAAGTTCGAGGAAGAACCATCTATCATTAACATCAAAGAAACCTTTAAAAAAATCAAAATTTTCAAGGAAAAAAAGGACAAGAGGAACCACCAACCAGGTTTTTTGGAGGTGAGAGCAAGCTTCTTCCTCCTGACAAGCGAATTGAGCAGCGATGACTTCCCGACATTCGACCTCCCAACAACTGCAAACTCCGGCGACCCATCCATCGGGCAGTCGTCCATCCTCACACTACTCTTCACAAACTCCGCCACAGTGACGCCCGCCCCCTTCGCGTACGGACCCAACACAATATTCGATCCGGTGAGCACTCTACTGGGTGAGGACGAGATGTCCACTTCCGGCGGGACGAAGAGCCGTTCGACGGGGAGGTGGGGGAGGGGAAGAGTCTGCGGCGTGGTGAGGGAAAGGCAGGGTTTTGAGGGTGCGAGGGGGATGAGAGGGATGGATCTGGCGGAGGCGGAGGCGGAGGCGGAGGCGGAGGCGGAGGCGGAGGCGGAGGCGGAGGCGGAGGCGGAGGCGGAGGCGGAGGCGGAGGCGGAGGCAGAGGCGGAGGCGGAGGCAGAGAAGGAGGCAGAGGCGGAGGCGGAGAGGAGGCGGCGTGGGAGGTAGACGTGGTGGTGGAGGAGGAGCGTTGTGCCGCACCTCGCCATGGGAGAGGGAGGGAGTGGAATGTTTGGAGCAGAGGGAAGGATTGTAAACAGTGGCGGTGGTAGCTAAAATCCAGGGGAATGGGGGTATTTTGGGAAGGAAATGGATCAGTGGTTGGGCTTTTCCAAGAGCTGTATCTATGACCCTCATCTTGTACTTGGAAATTTTGGTTTTTTTTTTTTGGAATCGGTCAATGTATAATTAATAAGTCTTAATTATGTAACCACCACCAAGAACAAAATAAAGTCTACAATAATATAACAGTCATATGTAGGACCTAGAGGATCCTCAATATCAAAAAAAACAAGGCATCAATATTACAATGACGGCCTAATAGTCCAAACTTAGCTAGAATACAATCCCAACCTCAAAAAAGGTAAATCCAATTACTATAAAGAAGAGATCATTAGGAGTGATCTGCCGTGTGATCAGGCAAAGTAGGCGTAGATTCAGCAAGAGGATTAGTTGAGGGGAAGGTAGGAGCTGACAGAGAGTGAGTAGAAGCTCCCAAATTAGCGTAGTTGAGGTTCTAAGAGTTCTGAATTTCCGAAACAGCTTGAATGGAGGCCTCTCTTTCGAAACCTGTACGACTGTACCCAAATTAACTGTCCAGGAATACATAAGAGAGATAATCGAAAATATCACTTGATAACTAGAATTAGAAGCAGTGTAGAAAGTTCTTTTATTTCTCTCCTTCCAAATGCTCCAAAGTATTGCCAGAATGAGCACCCTCTAAGCAGAGTTAGGTAAAGGAAACCTACAATGTGGCTTATATAGATAGAAGTCTGTAACATGATGGTATGCTGGATATAAAGGGCATGAGATAAAGAAATTCCATATGGTAGTTGCAAAGGAACAATGAAGAAACAAATGAGACACAGTTTTACCATAACTGCTGCACATTATACATAGGTTCTGTCCGTTCCAACCTTTACGACTCAAATTATCTTTAGTTAGAATCTTGTTGGATATAACTAACCAAGTAAATAATTTGACCTTTAAAGGTATCCAAGCCTTCTAGATGGGCTTGTACAGATGAAACATCAGGCCACCATCATTTATTACAGAATAACAAGCCTTAACAGAGAAAGGAAGAATCGGACTGTGTTGCCAATGAATTTTATCCCTATCCAAATTAAGCTGAACAGGAGATAAGAGGCCTGCCAATTGATCAACCTGTGTCTGTAAGATAGAAAGGAGAGTCAGCTGCGCCAGGTTGTCAAAATTGTTAAACCAACCATTTAGGTTATTCTCAAAAAACTGCAACACCCTCTTCATCGAAGATTTTTTAAATCTTGTTATGCTATATAAGTCTGGAAAAGAGTACTTTAAAGGTATATCAGTAATCCAGTTGTTCTCCCAGAAAAGGGTATTTTCATCATTTCCAACTTTCATTAAACTAAAGCAATTAATGATACCAAATACCTTTTTAAAATCTTGCCAGATTGGAGAACAATTCCTAAGTGAGGAATTAAGTAGAGCCCCAAACCCCAATCTAAAGCAGTATCTGGCTCTAAATAAACTTGGTCATTTCAAATTAAGTGAACCACTCCAGAATTTCCAGAGAAGCTTACATTTAAGAGCAAAACTGAAGGTCTTAAGGTTAATAATACCCCAATTCTTTTGCTCTCTGGATTTACAAAGGGAATCCCACTTTACCAAATGATAACATTTTTTATTAGGGGAGGACTGCCAAAGAAACCTAGCTCTGAGTCTATTAATCTCTTTCTCCACCCTATGAGGTAGATACAAGACTGAAAGATAATAAGTAGGGATAGCCGATAGAATACTATTCACTAGTGTTAATCTGCTTCCTAAGGAGAGGAGATTGGCCTTCCATGAAGATAACTTACTGGAGATCATATCAATGACAGGTGTCCAGTCATTATAGAAGGCCTTCTTATGATGTAGAGGGAGACCTAAGTAGATAATTAGTAAAGCACCAGACAGACATCTAAGGACTCTACAAACCTGTTCCACTAGTTCCACAGGAACACCCACTCTAGTTAAAGAAGATTTCTGAAAATTGATTTTAAGACCTGAACAAGCCTGAAAGCAACAAAGTATGCGCTTAATATTAATCAAATTGTTAAGTTCAGCAGAAAGGAAAAGGATAGTATCATCTGCGTACTGTATGTTAACCACATGGGGGCCTTCATTAGGGAGGTGAATCCCTAAGATGATGTGGTTGCTAACAGCTAAGGCAAACATCCTATTGAGAATGTGGGCCACCACAATAAATAATAGAGGAGACAATGGGTCTCCTTGTCTGAGCCCATTGGATGTCCCAAAAAAACCAATGGGTGTTCAATTAGACAAAATGGAGAATCTAGTAGTTGAAATACACATGGAAATCCAAGAAGTTCATTTATCGCCACAGCCAAGTCCTTTAAGGGACTTTAATAAAAAATCACAGTTAACATTATCAAAAGCTTTTTCAAAGTCTAATTTCAATATGAATCCAGGGACATGATTAGTCTTCATATAATTCAAAGTCTCTTGGGAATCATCAATAATCTCCCTAAGAAGAGTAGAAAACCAAGTAGCCAAACACTTCGTGATTATTTT
Source organism: Posidonia australis (assembly GCA_024699735.1). Lineage (NCBI taxonomy): Eukaryota > Viridiplantae > Streptophyta > Magnoliopsida > Alismatales > Posidoniaceae > Posidonia > Posidonia australis. Next base: position 3,617 of record JAMKQA010047561.1, on the reverse strand, counting down.
ATAAAGACTGTTAAGAAGACTGATGGATCTATAATCTCTAATGCTCTCTGCACCCTCTTTTTTTGGGATAAGAGTAATAAAGGTTTGGTTAATTGGCTTGAGGAAATCTGGATTGGATGTGAGATGTAGCTATTGAAAAATAGATAGTAACGCTGGGTGTAAATAATCCCAACATTCCTGAAGAAAAACAATAAGAGAAAGCCATCGGGGCCAGGAGACTTCTCTCCAGGAAGCTCAAAAGTGCTTGTTTTAATTTCAGCCAAGCTAAACTCTCTCTCAAGCCAATCAGGATTGGTGAGCTTAATTGGAAGCAAACAGTCCCAATTCAGAGAAGCACAAGCATCAGGGGCTTTGTTGAATTGGAGAGTGAAGTGGTTTTCTAACTCAAGACGAATTAAGGAAGGGGAGGTCAAGATATGTCCATTAACCTTGAGAGAGGAAATGGAGTTAATTCTTTTACGATATTTAAAGATATTATGAAAGAAAGCAGTATTGAGATCACCCTCCTTAAGCCATTGAACTTGAGACTTTTGTCTCCAATATGTTTCTTGTTCTAACAGTAGATTGGAATGTTCCATCAGAAGACTATTTTTAATAGTCAAAATGTCACCATCCAGGTTCTGAGTCTCAGCCATGCGGTCAATCCTCATTATCTAGGCTTCTATGAGTTCCAATTGTTTCCTTCTCTCTTCCCTTTTAGGAATGACCCAATTTCTGAGTTGATATTTAAGCTTTCTAAGCTTGAGAGCAAAAGAAGTTGTGGAAGGGCCAAATTTGGCAACCTCTAAATGTCTCCACAAGTTGATATCAAATTCATAGCAACCCTCAATGCTGAGCCAAGATTTATAGAACTTAAAAGGGGGGCCCCAGTCCCTAGGCCTAGTATCAAGAAGAATTGGGGTATGATCTGAAATCACCCTAGCCCTCCCATAACAAATAGCATTCTGGTTAGAAGTTGCCCATCCAAGAGACACAAGGAATCGGTGTAACTTAACCAAAGTAGGAGAGGTTTGAAAGTTGGACCATGTAAATTGGCAATTATTAGTGGAGAGATCCATTAGAAATTATGATGGGAGAAATCCCAGCATTGGATGAGTGTTCAAAGGAGAACCGGGTAATATTGAAATCCCTCCCAATCACCCAGTTACAATTGACAATATTGCTTAGAACCTCTAATTCCTCAAGAAAGCACTCCTTATGTATAGGCTCACAGGGATCATATACCCTAGTAAGCCACCAATCCACTCTATCTCTACAGTTGATAGAGAGATTATATGTGGCAAAGATGGTATCCTGAAGTTGACAAAAACTATCATTCCACCCAATTAAAATGCCACCAGATGCCCTAATAGAGGGCAAGTGGAACCAACTGTTAAAGTGCCCTCCACCCAGAATCCTAAGAAGAGAAGGATTGAAGTCTTCCTTTTTAGTCTCACTAATAATAATAATATGACATTTGTTCAATCTAATTAAATTTCTAACCACCCGTTTTTTTGCACTACTCCCAATTCCCTTAATGTTCCAAGCAGCAATAATCATGTAGACACTTGGAACAAACGAGGAGAAGTTAGAGTTTCCTCAACAGACTGGGGCATCTCAAATTGAATAGGGACTAAGCCCTAATCCTTTCTAACCAAATTTAGGAAAGCTTGAGCCTCATCAACATTCTGAAAATTAAAACCAATGGCATTACCAAATGTCTTGAATTGATCAGCTGATTCCCACATAAGTACCTCTTTATCCATGACATTATAAGGGTTATCAACAGGGCAAGTATGAGATTCGTAAGAGTTAGTAGGGATATCAACAGAAACAGAGTCTATGTTGGCAAGAGTGCTAGAATCTGCAGAGTGCTCAATGAAAGCAGAGAAATTACCTAGAGCATGAAGTGAGGTGGTTGGCAGTGAAGCAGGTCTTTCCCTAGTGCCCGATTCCAGATCTTCTTGCTCAAGGCAGTCAAAAACCGCCAACACCTTTTAAAATTTTGCCAGAGAAAGATTCCTGGCCCTCATTTCCTCCTCCACAAACAGAGTCGCCTCAGAAAGCCCCTTATTGGTGGTTGAATGTATTGCAGAGGCAGAGGTTCTCCCATGAATTGGCAAGGAGGGAGTTGGAAGGAGGCCCTTATAAATGGGAGTAGGATGAAAAGATGAGGAAGGACTGGAAGTTCTAGTCCAGACATTATTACCACGCTGTGAACCCTTACCATTTTCCCTCCTTGTTAGATTTAAAAGGCCTACGATTGGAAGGAATCCTCCTAGGAGTAGAAGAAGAACTATTGTTCGATTGAGTAGGCCATGGAGGTAGAGAGGCAGGAGTAGAGGAAGAAGGCAGACATAAGTCCCAACAGTTCCTATACTTAATAGGATATACCAATCTACCAAAAGCAAAGAACCTAGTATCCAGGATATCCCTGGCAATATGAAGCCGGATTCTGATTTTCGCAAACCCTAGAGACTTAAATCTATCAAGGGAGGTATCTACTTCTAAGATGTCAGTAAAATCAGCAACTATATGAGCAAAGAGGTCGATAGTCCATAGATGATGAGGTATACCCTCCAACCTGATCCAAATGTCCTCTTCCTTAAGAGTAAAAATCGCATTGGAGCTAGCGGACCAGGGGACATAAGATGCAGACAACATCTGTAAGGTAGAGCCATAAAGATTGAGTGACTTGTTTCGAGAAGAACATGATGCAAATTTAATCAGGAACTTCCCAGGGGAGAAATCCAAGACCTCCTCAAAAATGGAGGCCGGCCAGTTCATGCGGAGGTGATCCTCCAAGGTAGACTTAGAAAGGTGCGGGGTGTGGGAGGTGACAACCGCATAGCAGGACAAAAAATGGAGATGATCATAAGCAGAGGCAGAAAGTGGAAGGAGGTTTGAGGTATGATGAGAGAGTCCAGCCATTGTAGCACAGGAAGGGGCTGGTGCAACTTGCTGTTGAAATCTACAGATGGCTATAGAGTGAGAAGAAGAAGAGCACTTATAACAAGAACCTCCATAGTGACAGAATCGTTTAACGTGACCTCGAAGACCACAGGAAAAACATCTACCTTGTTGTTTACAAAAACATACAAGGGGAGAGAGCTCCTTTCGTCGAGAGATCAGTTTCCAATGATCAGGAGCATCGTCTTCAACGCACCCTGAATCCACAACAGGCGCCGGAACGGGAGTCCGCAGACCACTAGACTTAGCTCGAGTCACTGAGGGGCAACTTGGAGAAAGGGAGAGAGGAGAGAAGCGTGAACCCAATATACCAGAGCCCGTAACGCCAGAAGAAGAGTGGCGTGAGGAAGAAGTAAGGTTGTCCTACAAAGGAGGCTTGAATTCTGACAAAATCTCATTGTCAGAGATATGGGAGGCATCCGTAAGGGAAGACGAGACGTGTTTTGCACTCGACGTGCAACACATTAATGTGGGGCGGCGAACCGGAGAGCGATTCCCCCGGTTTAAATCCACACTACGCTTAAAACCCAAACATAATTCTGAATAATTAAAATCATTAGGAGCATTAATCTCATGTAGACAATCCATTACCCCCTGTAATTATTAGTTAAGCATCCCAATCAGTCACTAATCAAAGGAGAAGACAGAGGGTCGGGGGGGGGGGGGGG
>JAMKQA010047560.1:0-10969 GCA_024699735.1 Posidonia australis | reverse complement strand
CTTGACTAAGAGTTTGTTTGTAAAGCTTCTGCTTCTCAACCTAAGTGTAGAAACTAGCTTTTGTTTAGAAGTAGTATTATCCTTACTTCTGGAAATGTAAAGGAATCACTATTTTAAAAGTTACATGCTTCTAAGAAGTTGGTAATATTTGATAGAGTTGTTGAACCATTGTAGCTTCTAGGGAGAAGTTAAATGCTTAAAAATTATCCAAAAATTTTACCAAATGGATCCTAAGTTGGCCCTAGAAAGAATTTTATCATGTGTTGTAAGCCAAACAAATAACTTAATTTTTAAAGATATTCGACTCTTCTAAATATATTCCTTGAATTTAGATCTAATCCCACCATTATTCACTAGCTCATAACAACTTTTAACAAAGAAAGTTTTATCAATAGTGGGGGTCCAAACTACCTGATCCAATTTGTGAGTCAAATGCAAGGACTCCATAACAAATGTAAAAGTTTGCGATTGCCCAAAAACCTGATTATTACGATGGACAATAGCCTTATAATTGTAAAATAATTCTAGATGATTTGCCCTAAACTTATTTATCATTCTTTTAATTGAATCCTTCTTATAAGCAAAATCAAGATTTAAATCAGGTAAGATATACTTCAATGCGATGTCGTCTACCCACTTATTCTTCCAGAAAATCGATTTTTCACCACTACGAACAAAGAAAAAAGTGAAAGTATTAATAATAGAAAAATAAGTTCTAAATTCCTATCAAAAGAAGGGAACCCCTATTTGATGCTACATTTAGAAGGGCTTATGCCTAGTTATAAGAAAAATATCTAGATTTAATTAACTTAGGTTAGTTTAAATTTGAACTATATGTTAATAGTTATCAAAGCAATTTACACTTCAATACAATACTGAAAAGTTTCAATATTGAGGACCCTCAACCCATCCTGATTCTTTAAGACCTATATTCTATCATTTCACCAAATGGTATCCTCTATTAGAATATAAAGGAGGTTTTCAAAGGAAACAACGACAAATACGATCAAACTCTTATTCCACCCTAACAGATAGATAAAAGACATATAAATTGTATGTGACAATAACTTAGAGCACAGAGTTAATAAAGATAAGTCTATCATTAATATACAAATATCTAACCTTCCAAGTTGCCAACTTAATCGTGATCTAGTCAAATACAAGAGTGCAATCATTATAAGAGGCTTTTTTATGATGAAACGGAACGTCCAAGTATTTAATTAGTAAGGACGTCGAATTACAACTCAAGATACTACAACATAGATTTATCAAATTCTCGAGAATCCCTATCCTAGTGATTGATGATTTACTAAAATTGATTTTCAAACCTAAACAAACCTAAAAGCAACATAAAATTCTTTTCAGATCAATCACACAATCTTCAGAAAGAGCAAAGAAGATTAGGATGTCATCCATGTATTAAATATTGGTCACATTAGGTGTTTTATGGGAAAATTAGATACCTAAGATGAAATTATTTATCTTCCTTAGTGCAAACATTCTTTTAAAAACATAGGTTGCAACAATGAACAAATGCCATGATAAAAAATCTCCTTATCTTTTAAACTTAATGCCATAAAAAGAAAAGGCCAATAAACAACAAACCACCAGTCCATGTGCTAGATTACATTGCAGATTTTGGTCTCTAAAATTAAAGTTTTACCCCAACTTCACCTGAACGATTGTTTATTATAACAATCAAAACGGATATGATGAGCATGATTCGAAAATGAGGCATCCTTCAAATATAGATACATCTAAATAAACATGGACGGAAGCAAACGGTCGAACTATGAGCAACCATTTACAACCGTGGCGGGAATATAGAAAATAAATACATTTGAAAGAAAATCAACCATGTCACATTCAAATCAGGCTATTTCAGAACTTTTTTCTGGATCCCGGGTTAAATTAGTCAACCGGGTTCTTTACATGAAACGCACGTAGGTTTAAACAGTAACAAAGCCCCAAAAAATCCATAACGACAATACCAGGGTGGTTGGTCAAATTAGTTGGGCCAACCGTTTTGATCCCTAAATAAGATTACAGGGATCAAAATCATAAACCATAGTAACTCATACATTCTCCTTCCCCACCAAAAAAAATATGAATCCTAAGTGACGGTTTCCTCTTGAATAACTTAAAAAAATATGGGCTTGAATGATTGAATAAATGATATGATCTATTGATATGTTACATCTGAAAATTTCAACTTTGGAGCAACTCGGCGATTAGACGTCTGAATTCCTTCACCTCCTCATACTATGTCTATCATCTAATGGCTAGGTCTATGGACAGCAGTAGCCATTGCAGAGTTGCAGTAAATCCAGGATCTAACATGTGCTTTCAGACTTAACATCTTCTTATAAGGCCTCCAACATTTTGAGCCATGTCCTGCTTTGCCTGTGGTGAGACAGGACCTTCGCCTATGTACATGTCGAAGAAAGCTCCTGCGTTCAAAAGATGTCCATGGAATAGGCACTTAATCATAATGTGCAATGGACTTGGGATACAAAAGCTAGACAGAATAAAACGACTAAGCATGTAAAAGAGAGAACATTGAACCAGCTTGACTTCCTAAACCACTCAAACAAGATCACAGTCATTTGATCACATTAACTCCAAAGTTTAGAGCTAAATTTATTACAAGTCAAAACTCCAATACGATAGGTTTCACTTTCTTACTCAGATTGAATAAAGATAAAAAATTATTTTAGTTTTTTTACAAAGCCAAAAAGAAAGTTCCAAGGGAAAAATGTACCTAAAAGAGGTATACCAAAAACTATAGGCAACGTATATATATATATATTCTTTTCGTATACAACATTTTTGGTTGAGCGCTTGGTTTCATGTGAAAACACCTACAATTCTGAAGTCCAAAAAAATACTATGATGATAGTGTTACAAATTGGATCCAAGCAGACAACCAGATCTAATATCCGACTAGCTCAAGAAAGTCATTATCCATTATAACCTTATGGTTAAAAATGCTTACACTGAAATTGTAAGAGGTACTATATCTTCACATTTAAATAGTACATCAGTTTGTCTCAAACCAAAATGGGATTAATCTTAAAAGTCATAAGTTACTTTTATGGTTATTAGATCTGGGATTCACCTTTACCTATAAAATACCAATACCAGACAAAACTGCAAGATTGCAACGGAAATGATAAACAAGGCAAGCACAGAGAAAAAAAAAGGCTGTAAAGGCAAGTAGTCCATTTCACAATAATCTATACAACTGAATTATAATGCAATTCTATAACAATTAACGACAGTGACAGTATCAACTTACTGCAGAGATCCTTGCTACACACTGCTCCAACATGTCTGCCACCAACTGTACCAAGTGACCAAAATTAATATGATGTACTGTAAAACCAATACGAGCAATATTTAAGAGAATAAGTCATCACTCACTTTCTGTTATTAACTGTCCGTCAATAGTCCTACGAAAATCAATTGTTGTACCCTGCATAACATGATTCAGATTAACGTTATACAGTCTCAGACAAGAAGCAAAGTCTGAAACTAGAAACTGAAACTTTACCACAGGTAATGGAATATCTTGGCTGAAATAAGAACCAAATGCACTCAGGCAGTGATAATCAGCATTGGGATTCATCTTATCAATGAAAGAGAAGTAAATGTCAGTTCAGATCTTGATATAATCCAGAGAAAGATAAGTTAAAATAAATAATGCACATAGTTACAGTGAGCCACACCATTTCCAATCTGGCACGAAGCGATTTCTCGAAAGCCCTATTGAAATCATCAATAAAGTAATATTTGTGAGCAAGATTTAAAGCTTCAGGCTCATATTACTAGACAAGTGTAGGAAATTGTACATAGTAGGCTTCCAAATAATGCATAGCCTTAGTAAACCATGATTCAGTGGGAGTGCAAGGTGCACGCACTAAATGCAAATGCAGTAAAAAGCAATGGAGTATAGAGAGGAGGATTTATTGTTTCCACACTGATGTTAGGACACTTCTACTATACCCTGTTTTCAACCCTTAATACCCTGTCAACAATTTATTGTTTTCTAATAAACATATTTTTAGAAATTATTTGTTGTGTAAAGAAGGATTTATTTCCTTTTCTAACACTTTGATTTGTTTCTTTTTTTCATTAGCAGTCACTTTGATTTGTTTCATTTCGAGTCTTGAATTGTATTGGACCGTATAGGTTGGACCCCTAAAAGCGAAGACAGAACAGGACTCAATTGAGCCACACGGCATCCCCCACAGTTATTCCCACACTGCCACTCTCACAAAAGTTCTCGGTACTTCCTCTTCCTAATTTAGAGACTCAGGGTTGAAATCCTTAAAGATTGCAGTGGCAGAGACACTGCATGGAAGAGTTGGCAACAAATACTTACTGCATGTCCCCACCAGATCTTTCTGCATTGACAGAGATGTGGCTTCCAAATGGGGATTGCATCACTTCATCCTCTCCTTATGACAGACCAACAATCTGATTATGCATCTTCCCAGGGATTAATTGGGTAATCAGTTCCAATGCTTGATCTGCAAACACACACTGCTTCATGCTTTTCTATTCCCACATGGGCAAGAAGCACACCAGCATTGTACTTTGCATGATACCACTCTTCTCCTCAGTCCTCCAGCCCTTCCTCGTTCAGATCAAGGGCCACTTTCATTGGAACTTCCTCTTGTTGGTACCCTCCCCGGATAGAAGTTCAAGGCAAGCAAGGATTCCCTTGTCTGCCAGCTTTTAGCTTCAATTAACAGGGGGGAAGGGCTAAGATGTGAACAAAGATGGCATACCGCTGACATAAAATCATACTTATTGAGACAAGCGCCCAGTCGTTATAATAATCATAAAATCATAAAATGCCTAGGGTTTCTTTTCATTATCTGGATCCTAATCGGATCTGGATATGGATTTTAGGGATATGAATGAGGATTTCAAATATAAACAGGGATTATATTCTCTTATATTTTTGCTTTGTTTCGTTAAGACTTATTAAAAGTTTAAAACTTAATTGTTTTTAACTTATTTAGATGTTAATGTGTGTTTATATTGATGCTTTGATGTTAATTTTATTATATTTTATTGTTACTTGTCATTTGTTATATATTTCAATGTTATTTAGGGGTTAGTTAAGGATAGAGGTATTAATGCATAATTGTATTTAATAATATTTAACATAAATAATAAAAATACTGAAAATAATTTATTTTTAATTTTTTTAATGACACCTAGGCAAAGCTCAATGCCTCGATGCCTTAATAAGTATGCATAAAATACTCTGAAGTTACACTCATAAGTCGCATTGATACACCAGAAATCCAACATGTATTGCTGATGGTTTGTCAACTCAACATTAAATTGATGTATGGGTTCATACTTCAAAAATCAAGTAACATGTTACACTAAGATTCTTTAGAATCTTTTAAGAGGCAAACTGAAGATTGAAAACGTGCAATTTGTAACAATAAATACATTTGGATACAATAAAATTACTAATTTGCAAGTTCAATATCACAGTATTGATATCATATTTTAGCTTAATTTATTTTGCGAATGTTCCTATTTTGGTGAAATGGGATTTTGACTCAAAGAGCCCCATGTTCTTGTTTTATTTTGTTATATATTATTATTTTTTAGACTAAAATATAAAAGTGATATAAACATGGAATGTGGAAATGTCTAACCATCAATGTACTCTTCCTGTATTGTATCTATGTTCCACTCGATTGAGAGTTCTATGTCCATGTGACTATATCAAACCAAGTTAAGTGGGTAGAACCGTAGGAACATGGACTATTTCTCCCGTAAAGTTGATGGAAGAAGTCATTAACTAATTAAGGTTTACACCTGTAAATAATTGGAACTTGACTCTAATGATTGATCTTTTCATGATTAAGGGAATAGAAAAAAGGACATAAATTTAACAATCAAACCACAATCCTTAAATTCACAAAATCAAATGCACTGCATAACCGAATTAAAGGAACTCATCATGAGCAGAGAATTGCAAGCAGAATTTAATTTATAACAGACATCACCTTCAACCCAAAGCATATGAGCATAAAACAGTAGAACTTACTCTTTAACGGCACTAATTTTGATGCCATTGCAGCTAACCACCAATCTAAGAGTCATGTGGATATCCTCCCTACATCACACAAAAATCTGTAAGCAAATCCTTAACAATAAAGCAGCAAGGAAAAAAAAACGTCCAAAGAAAAAAATGTCACACGAAGAAATTGAGCACCATTCATTCATTGTATTCAACCTAATCTTCAAGAAAAGGAACCTAGCAAGTTCACTTAGGTAGCTCAAATGACTCCAACCAAACACCCTTCTAATTACTTGTTTACCAAAACAAAATAGAGCATGAGAAACATAGCTCCAATTGCTGAACAATGACAAGTTGAGCTAAAAATTAATTTGGAAATGCGTACGTAGACATTAAAATTACAAAAACTTCTGTATTTCATTTTGTTATTTATCTTTGTAAAATTTTCCAAATGGAAATGCTTATAGAATGTAAATGGATGTATAGCAGCTTGATTAACTCTAGGCTAAAAAACTGTAACAAGAGTTCTATTAACAGAGAAAGCATCTCTCAAGTCCACACAATTGCAAAGCCATGGGTAGTCCTCCCCTTGTAATATATTGCTGTGTCACCGAACGCTCATTTTGCTAAGTGGCTGACAATACAAAAAGGGATGGAGGAGGCATTATACTTTTCAATGACATGAAAGTGGAATAGGACTTTAGAAGTAGCAGCAGTCATCTGCCCTCAGGGGAAAAAATGGAAGGGTACTCCAAGTCAAGAAAGTTGCGGGGGAGACTTTTGCAGAGATTTGCCTACTACTCATCATACCAAGCCAAGCAAGCTCATATAATTCATTACATGAAAACTATTGATTCAACCACAAATATCCATCATGTTAGAAATATATTTTGTTTTGATGATTATATCTGAACTAATGAATTTTTATATATTTTCATGAAAGAAGAAATCACTTTGTAAATGACGTACTTAGACAAAGTCGAATATCATATAAACTGTATGATATATTTGAAATGTATATTGAGTTATGAATACTTAGATTTCGTTGTAAATTTAAAAAATATCAAAATCGACATACCGAAGAAAAAACGGTATACCGATACAGCAAAAAAGGGTATACAAAACGACACTCCGAAATTGAAAATGAAGAATCCAGAAACGACATACCGAAGAAAAACGACAAACCGAAACAGGAACAATCGACACATACAACGGAGTTTCGAAAAATATTGTGATGACAAAACTGAAGGAAAAACAACATACCAGGCTAGAACGGTATACCGTCTCAGGAAAATTCGACATACCGAAATAGTTCCGACATACCGAATTGTCCGTGAATTGTTGATTGAAGACTGGTTTGACATACTGATAATTAAAACGGTATACCGATTAGATAGCCGTTTTTTGACCGTTTTCTAACCGTTAGATACATACTTTCGACGACTCCTCGGCTATAAATAGGACTTTGATATATCTTATTAATACACATTCTCTGAAATACTTGTACTTATTTAATTCCCTGCTCAAAATCTGTCCTTATTTCTTCTCACAAGCAAGATTGTATTACAAGTGTAAAAGAACTCTGTGAGAGGGAAGCCTTTGGTTGTAAAGCTATAAGGAGAGGCTCTAACTTCTTGAAGAACGAGAAGTGGAAAGAGCTAGAATTGTCTTGGTGGGATTGCGAACACAAGTAAGTGTTACATACTTTGCATATAAAGGGAAAATCTCAAGAAGGTCTTGAAGAGTGGACTAGGCTGGGGTTTGGCTAAGTCACTATAAATAACGTGTATCTTCATTGTCTCTTATCTCCTTCATGTGCATGTGTAGTATAATTTTCAATATTGTATGATTTTGATATAACTTCTTGCTACATACTTCATTTTGTCAATATTACATCTAAAATTGGATAATATTACTGTAGAAAATTAAAATTCTCTATTCACCCCCTTCTAGAGAAGCCTCTCGATCCTACAATTGGTATCAGAGTAAGGTTTTGTAGAATTAGATTAATCATCTACTAGAATACATGACTGCATTATCATTTAACAATAATATTATAGAGGAACAAAGCATTAATAGACCATCATTCTTTGATGGAATAAATTATAGTTATCGGAAATGTAGAATGATTATTTATTTAAAATCCATAAAATTTGAATTATGAGATGTAGTAATAAATGGTTTTAATTTGAACTCCACATCTTTTAAAGAATGGAGTAATGAAAAAAAACACCTTACACAATTAGATGCTAAAGAGTTGAATATTTTATTTTGTGCTGTTAGTAAGGAACAATTTAATAGGATCTCAAATTGTAAGAATTCACATGAAGCATGGCATATTTTAGAGGTTACACATGAAGGAACCAACCAAGTCAAGGAAACTAAAATAAATATGCTAGTTCACAAATTTGAACTATTTAAAATGAAAGACAATGAACCCATAAATGAAATGTTCACCAGATTTAACGAAATTACAAATAACCTTCAATCCCTTGGTAAATATTATTCTCAAAGTGAATTAAAAAGAAAAATTCTTCGCTCTCTCACTCCCGAATGGGAAAAGAAGACCACAGCTATAGAAGAAGCTAAAGACCTATCTACTTATTCCCTAGAAAATCAAATAGGTAACCAAACCTCCGATGAAGTCCAACTAAAAGAAAAGGAAAAAGACAAACAAGAAATTGAAAACTCTAAGAAGAAGAATATTGTCCTAAAAGTTACCTCTGATTCAGAAGAATCCGAGAGGATGATAATGAAATAGCCCTCTTAACTAGGAAATTTAAGAAATTCATTAAGAGAGGAAGATTTCAGAAGAAACCAAATAAATATCAAGATAAAAATAAAGATGATCCACCACTATGCTTTAAATGTAATAAACCAGGACATATCAAACGAGACTGTCCACTTCTAAAAATGAAAATTAATAAAAAAGAATGAAAAACACTTCAAGAAGAAAGCCCTCCAAGCCACATGAGATGAGAGTGACTCATCTTCTGATGAGGACTCCACTTCTGAAAATGAAAAAGCCAACATGTGCTTCATGGTACAGGCTAGCACTTTAGTTGACTTGGAAGACATCAACATGGAAGAACTTTTGGAAGCATTTAATGAATTATATGAAAAATATAAGAACCTAAAAACCATACACAAAAATCAAAACCAAAACATAGAAAATCTTACAACTAAAAATGAAAAATTAATTAGTGAAGGCAAAATCCTATTTGATGAAAATGATGAATTAAATCAGAAAAATATTGAACTTAAACAAGAAGTTAAACATATGAAGTATAACATAAAGAATCTAGAAAAAAAAATTACTGTTTTAAAAATCAACAGTAATGACCTACTCAACATAGTAACAAAATTTACAAAAGGAAAAGAAAACTTAGATAAAATCCTCTCAACTCAAAGACACTCATTAAACAAACATGGAATAGGATACACAAAACTTAACAACATCCCAAATGAAAATGGATTCATTAGAGCAACTACAAATGAAAAATACATATTTGTTGTAAGAAAACAAGTTAGGAACAATCAAACTAAAATGAATGATAGATTAAGGAAATAAAAAATGATGTGGGTATCTAAAACATTACTTGCATCTTATGATGCAGGAAAACCATAAACACCAAGTAGATCCTAAACAGTGAATGCTCCCTCCACATGACAGGAGATCATAGTCTCTTGAGTACATTTAACACTAAAGAAGACGGAACAGTCACATTTAGTGATAATGCAAAGGGAAGAATAGTGAGAATAGGAAATGTATGTAACTTTCATAATCCTTCTATTAAAAATATACTTAAAAAAAATATTAAGTTGGAATTTATTTCAACTAAAGAACAGTTGACAGATATATTTACAAAACCCCTTGATGAACAATAATTTATTAAAATTAGAAGAGATCTACGTATTTGTCAATTATCAGATATCACATAAAAAATTACTTTGTGTGCATTTTCGGAATACCGAAGGTATCTGCCAAAAATTACTGGATCGACATACCGAAATTACAACGGTATATCGATTTTATAACAGATTTTTTTCAGAATGAATGTTTCAGCATACCGAAATTATGCGGTAAACCGAAATCCACTGAGTTCGTTTTTTTTTTGGTACACCGAAGCATAGGGGCGGCAATGGGTCGAGTCTAGACCCAGACCCGTGGGTCTGGACCCGTTGGGTCTGGGTCTGGGTCTTGATTTTCAGACCCATAGACCCGTAGACCCGGACCCGTTAAACCCGCTCACTTATTGGGTCAGGTCTGGGTCTAAAAAAACCCAAACCCGTGGACCCGCTAACTTATGATATATATATATATATATATATATATATTATTAGTGTTACTTCCCCTCATCCCTTGTGCTGTGCGGGCGTGCGGCTGTGCCATAAACCTAATCCCTAACACTCCGCCTCCCTCTGCACTCCGCAAGTCCATCCTCCCCTTCTCCTCCAGGAACCGCCGCATTGCAGGCAACCGCCACTCCGACAACCTCAAGTGGCAGCAGGAGTCCTTCCACAGGATCCTCAACCTCATTGGCCTCCACAAGGAGGGGATAGTCCCGGAGGCGGAGGTCTCAACGTTCCGTACCCACGTCCTCGACACGCTCGTCTCCTCCTCCGCTGAGCCCGAACCACCCAGCGTGATCAGAGACAAGCTACTCTTCTTGCAGGTCTTCTTGCATTTTTCATGGAAATATTCGAATTGGGTTTGGTTGGTTTTCTTTCTTCTCTTCGCCTTGGAAGCACGCGAAGCTGAAGTTCTCGGTCTTACAGGAGCTGTTCTACGCCAAGTGCATCTCAGCACAGTAGTACTATTCCACCAAGAGGCCGCTGCTCCAGAGGCTTGTTGTTCAAGGAGTGGAGATCGACTCCAGGGATGTGATCGTTGGTGGTGATTCCGGCGAGCCAGCT
>JAMKQA010047559.1:0-14235 GCA_024699735.1 Posidonia australis | reverse complement strand
TTGGTTTTCCTCGTCTTTCCATTAAAAGACTAGGTGGCGACTCCCTTTTCTTGCTTTTCCCTTTCCTTGCGCCTTCGCCATCCTGGCATGGCTGTGATCCTCCTTCCCGCCTCCCTCGGGTCGGCATGGTCACAGAACTGGCGACTCCGCTGGAGATGGCTGTGATCCTCCTTCCCACCTCCCTCGGGTCGGCATGGTCATAGGTACTATTCACCCATCGACCACTCATTTCCATTTTAATTCAATAAATACCTGTAAAATAATCTAAAAATGTCCATAATCCTCCACACACTAACATGCATCTAAAATCCCAATTTGGAAATAAATAGGAGGCTTAAGGGGTGTGTACCTTGTTTGAGAACCCAACTCATTCAAGGCACTTCTCTCGCGATCTAGAACTTCTTCCCTTTGTTTCGATCATTCTCAAGCCACCCACGAAGTCCACAACACTATGACACGATATAAGGCTCAAAGAATTAGTGGTGCACCAAGAGGAAAGAGAAAGAAGAAGAAAAAAAGGAGACCCAACTAGAAACTCAACTTGGCCCACCTCCTCCTGTGACTGTAGCACCTCCTCAGGCCTAGCTCGACAGTTATGATGGCCGAAGATCACCGAAGCTTAGCCACAAATGCAACAACCTCCTCACATGACTAGGAACCCATCTTGCCTTCAACTCTCTTCTTCCTTACTCTCTCTCTCTTTCTCTCTCACACACACAGAGCACCCCCAAATCCTCCAGATTGTCCCTCAATTTCCCTGAGAAGACGAGGAAGAGGAGGAGAAGAGAGGTCCTGAAGTCAAGCACCCCCATCACCTTATACATAAGCAGCTGACTTTCTTGCACGAATTCAAGGCGTTGTACGTGCGCCTACATGGCGTTCAACGTTAAACACTTGAATCTACACGTTCAACGTCTAAAATCCAGAAAATTCCATGCAAGTGTAGAATGCTACATATCCTTTGTTTAACATTAAATGCCCTGTGTTCAGCGTTCAATACAGTAGAAAGCCAAGACACATTATTTTCGATGTAGAATGGTAACAATTCAACGTTTAACATTAAACGTCTTATGTCCAACGTTCAACAACCTAAAAATTCTAAATTAGATTTCTGTCCTAAATTGGTGCCTAAAACCTGGGTCATTACAAAAGCACTGGGTTTAGTGTATCTCCATTACCATTTATAGGGTCAAAGCCACTTTGATAAGAGTTTTGGGAATTATGCACCTTAGTAGCCTGTTTGCTTGAGTGAGGTTGCTCTTCCTTTTGCTAATTCCCTCTCGTTTAGCTTAGCTTGGTTTGCGGCCTATCGAATGATTAGTCTTTGACGGAGAATCACACTCAACCAAGCCCCTATTGTGGTCATGTTGCACGAAAGTGCAACAACAAAGCTTGACTTTGAAGCGAAGCCTATTGACGAAGACATCCTAATTGGTTCTTGAAGGAAGTCCTTTTTGGACATAGAGGGTTATAGATTTGAATTTAATAACTTCTAATGGCATTCATACAAATGGCTATTGTGGCTGATTGCTTTTTCGAACCCTCACAAATAATTATGAATGATCATTTGCTTTTCTCATCAAGCCCTCTTCTCTTTCCAGGTAGTAGTGTATCTATTTGTCTTCATCTATAGAGAGAGAATTCCAAGTAGTAGTGTATCTATTTGTCTTCATCTATAGAGAGAGAATCCTTGATCAAAGGAATAAGGAAGCCCCCCCAGCCACATAAGTTGGCTTAGGTCACTTACAGGCTTTAGAACCTTGTAACTCACCTTCTATTGGAAATTTGCGCACATTCAGAATTTACATGATCATTGATTATTGTTGTTTATTTTTATATTTTAGGATTTATCGTAGTGAAAAAAAAAATGAGTGTAAGTTTTGGAAGAAAACAAAACTTCTCTTATTTTGATTTTTTTTTCAATTATATATCTAACAATAACAACAACAAACACCATGCCTTAGAAACATATGTATAAATTACACATGTTAGGCATGACAAATGATACGCTTTTCACTAGCAAAAGTAATAATGTAGGTTTGTAGGTAGCTTGGAAGATGAATTGTTTCGGAAAACTAGTTTTGAATATTCTATGGGGTGCTGATGATACTACTAGGGTGACGTTGAACAGGCAGAGTTTTTGGCAGGGGAGGTTTCGAGTGTGCTCCTTTCACACGACGCCATACATAGAGGACCCACCCCTTTTTTTTTTTTTTTTAATTTCAGCTGTTGATAGGAGCACACTGTTCTCTGGACCACTGCCGGATATTTTTTGGCTATATATCCATTTCACATTCAATCAAAGAGAACATTATACTTTCGGGTTTCGCGAACCCGATTTGGAATGGAATCAACGTGTGTTACATGGACCCGATTTTGAATCCACATCACATGTGTCTATTTTTCCGTTGTCCGCCCGCCCTTGTTCGTCTTCCCTCCATCTCTCTCTCCCTTACTTGTCTTACTTCCTTCCGCATTCGGACAGAGCGGGACAGGTGAGTAGAGTGAATGGTAATAATAGTGTTAAATTGCAAAAGGAAGCTCTTCCTGCTTCTCATTCCATCCTTGGCGGTGTGGGCGTGATTTGGGGTGGTGTACACGTACATCAGATTCAGACATGAGCAGCCCTTCGACATCTACGGTCAGCTCCAGTTCTTCGCTGCTATCTTTTCTCTTCCCATCTCTTCTCTCAATGAAATTACTATCCAAACACACCAATCAGATCCCTCCAATTGCCCACACATACACCTAGATCTCTCACTGGATTATTTCTACGGATCTGGATCTGATCTCATCCGATCAGAGTTTCCCGCCTACCACTGCCTCTCGTTCTTCGATACCACTCTCCATTCTCTGCAGTCCGTGCACCTTTTCATCCGTCTTGCCACTTCACATTTTCCTTCTCATCTCATCTACATATCTGATCTATGTACATTTTCCTTCCGTGCATTCCTAATAATCTTGCTACTTCACATTTTCTTCAACAAGGATAACCTCATCGACTATAGAAACAAACATAC
The DNA here is from genome assembly GCA_024699735.1 of Posidonia australis. Classification (NCBI taxonomy): domain Eukaryota; kingdom Viridiplantae; phylum Streptophyta; class Magnoliopsida; order Alismatales; family Posidoniaceae; genus Posidonia; species Posidonia australis. The sequence goes on along the minus strand of JAMKQA010047559.1, from coordinate 11,215 downwards.
GATGGTACTCGGTTCAAATTAAACACAGAAATAAATATACAGTATTTCTGAGCAATAGATCCTTGGCTATATTCGCAATACCTGCAGTACATCTCCCTAACCTACGCTTACATGGATTTAGTAATAATAAATATCTCAACAACTGGAGTACTTTTCATGTCCCTCATTTTGTAAACCATACACAATCGAGAGTTAAGTGGAAACTCAATCACAAGAGATGTTTCACTTTAGAGCTTCGATGTGTCATGAATACCTTTCTAGTTCGCTAGGTTGCTTCACTAGCAGGTCCTAGGTGTTCGTTTAACTTTTAACGTATATGATCTCCAAGTTCTAAACCTGTTAAATTGTCAGTATTTTCCTGCTTATTTTCAAAGGTGCAATAACATATTTCTAGGTCTAATTACCTAATATCGTGACTTTGTTATAGATATAAATCCAAAGTTCCTTAACATTGGACATGTTACATATGTTTTTGAACTTTTCGTCTATTACTTAAAGTAATTTTCCTAGTCTTTGTTTTATTCAGAAAGGAGGAAAATGCTTAGTCTACTATAGCTCACTCGGGAATGATATCATGTACTTAAGCTACCATTGTGCATCTTCAAGTACTCCTACAAATATCAATTTTATAATGCACTTAGGTTCTATTACATTTTTTTTTTGAAATCGGTAGATATATATTTTTTCTCCTTGCAGTCCGTGAAATTTGAACCTGGGAGGGAGGTGTGAGTTCCACTTTCCTTAACCAACTACACCATAGGTTCTATTACATTGTGTTAAAAGATTTATAGCTATTGATGCAGGGTTACAACTTATTCTCTGGATTTACACGATTATGCAAGGGCCTTGCCCTGGTACTTCTTGGAGGATATGCTTTAGTGCAGCTATTTCCTTCTGCAAGTTCTTATCTTGCTCTAATTCCTGCAAGGTATGGCCATCGTAAAATATCATGCACTGCATATGTGCTATTAGCATTTTCTTCAGAAGTATATATTTCTGATTTTCTTGTGGAATGGTAAGGTTTATTATTTATTCATGTGAAATCAAAAGGTTTACAAGGGAAAAGGAAAACTATAGACAGGAAGTTTATAAAAGTTCGAATGGGATTATTCCCATCTCCTTCCCCCTACCATTAAGCTTAATTGTTGAAAGTTGCAGAGCCTGCCAGCAACTATGCACAAAAGAATAAACAAAAGCTGCCTCATTTTGGAACACCAAAAGATTGCATTACAGCCGTATGGACTAGCAACTTGCATTTAGTATCATCTTCAATCGGTTAGCTTTCATATTCCACTTATGAATCTTTGATGCCAAAGATGTGATTGACTGCTGGGACAGACACATGGCTCTTTTATTTCATCCTCAATTGCTTGCCTTTAGTTCCCCCCTTGCTACTCCTTGTGAGCCCATAAATAAAAGCCCACATCTCCTGCAAGTCCGAAAAAACTAAATTCATATGCAATTTCTCTCCAAAGAGTCACCAAAAGGATTTGATGAAATTGAATTTCACAAAAAAAACAACCCAAAATTCAGCATCTGTATCACAAACCTGCAGTTTACGTCCCTCCCCATCTGAGGTCGAAGAGCTCCTCCTCACCTTTATGAGAATCCATTGAGCCACGAGACATGAGCCATATAACTATTTGGACCTTGAGAGGTGAATGGACTCTCCAGATTCTCCTTGGAAAAGGAGAGGTAGCTTACAAAGCTCCAAGAATATTTTATTACATGCTTTACTGTGAAAAGTCCATCTGCAGTTTCTGTTCTGCAACACATATCATTCCAGGTGTTCGTTTCTGTCACTTGTTCTTTATTGGCCTATCTATTTTCCTTGAAAGTGCGCATTCATCTTTTTCGTTGCACAAGATTACATATTTTCTACTGTTAATCTGTAATATTCATGTCCCCATTACTAATACTTGCCATATTCCTCTTTATAATCCTTTTTGCAGGACCATTCCATTTGTTTGGAATCTCATAACAGCTGGATATATAGAGCAATCCCTCCCAAGTGTACGTAATTTTCATGTTACATGATTCTTCTGAAATCAAAAGTAAAATCATAATACTTCACACACACATACACACACACACACACACACAGAGCATCATTTATGCTGGTGTTTGTTCTGGGCTGTTTTGGTATTTCGGTGTAATCTGCTTGAGAAGACGGTTGCCAAAAATAGGATAACATTTCCTAGAACTAGTTGGCCTAGCATGTGCTACACACATCCGGACTACATTCAAAAAGTAAAAATTTATGAGCAATATAGTTAACATAAAGCATGATGGCATGTTTAGTCTTTAGTCAACATTAAAAAAAAAACTTTATGAATATTATATAGTTTATTTATAATATGATAAACCTAAATATGCTATTATTGATCATATAAATATTTATAATAAAAGATTCAATATCTTAATACTCATTGTAAATTCTAACTACTTAAAGACTAAATTTATTGTAAAGAAAATTGATATAAATTTTAAGAGAGATGTTATGATACAACAAATGTATGGAAGTGTGGAAACTAATAGATGCCAACTGTCCAAGATTTAATGGTGGTGTGGTGGGAATCGGGGAACAATATTTTTGTAAAATGTAGGTTGGTACATGCCCTTCTATAAAACATTGAATTTCTTTTCCTTTTAAAAATAATAAAACTTGAATGTACTATTATATCTTTCTTTTATCTTCTCCTTGGCAAGTAGGTAAGGTTATCGGGGACAATGACAACTACCTTGTGTAATGTCTCTAATTTTCATAATAATTTAAAATAAATTATATTAAAGGAAATTAAAAGTTAAACAATAATATCAATAACCAGGAACCTGTGTGTGCGGCTACAAGATTGTAGACTATGTGTACTATGTTAAAACCTATATGCATGTTTGCACTTGCAATATCAAAAAAACCACGAAGAACAAGCGTGAATGACAAAAGTCATCCAACACGCATCCTACGAAAAACAACGGAAGACAAATCTATATTATTTTTTTTCCTTTAAAATCATTTCGCAAACCTTCTCACCAAAACCACCAAGGCTGACAAACCAGGTTAGAACAGCAAACAAGGCTTTACTAGTATAAAACCACAAAGAAGGTCCTAAATGACTTAAACCACACCTAGTGAGTCAGGAAGTCCGACGTCAGGCAACCAACTCTGGCCACAAGCAACCATCGAAGTGTACTGCACTGTCACGGTGAAGTCCCCATATGTAGGAGCGATTACTGTCCCACGATTCTCCTATTTGGAGAACTCTCACAAACCAACCCCTCTCTGGGAAGGCAGTCCTGTCTCTTAAGACGCTACCAACTATGGAACATGTGTTTCACCTGCACTGGCCACTACAGAATACGCCTATTCACGACGTCCTTCACAGGATGTTCAAGAAGGAGTGTCATATCTCTACACCCAACAACACCAGAGTCTCAATGTTCATAACGACAGTAGGAGTATTATACCTCTCAATTATGCCACAAGCACCTTAAGCCGTGGACCGCAACCTCAGCCCTGCGAATGACAGTTAAGGAGTATTTTACTTCTAAGATTCGATGAACACTCGCTTTAGTCTCTTAGTCCTCGATTTTAACTAGCAAGACGCGCCTGATCACTCAAGAATGTTGTCACATTCCTTGATCCCGACGACACAATCTCACGGTGTCTCGATCCTCATACAGAAAATAAGGAAAATATTTTCAAAACAGGCCAACACATCTCTTTGAAAACCATTTTCAAAACCATTTCATAACTTTGGAAAACTCTTCCAAAAGCTTCACAAAATCGGTGCATAAGTGTCTCATAAGACTACCACTGATGTTCCATGACTCCATTTTAAATAGGCAAAATAAATCAAATCTGGAAAATCCTCGAAAATCACTATTTATAAAAACATTTGAGTCTTTATTCGACATACCAAAAAAGGACTCGGTATATCGAAAACCACTGATTTGGAAGATCGACCAGAATCGATCGATCGAAAGGAGTGTAGGCATCCAGAACGGTAGATCGAAAAATCGGACTGGTTGACTGAAAATCTTTGGTTTGGTAGACTGAATAAATTTGATCGACTGAATTGGAAGGCAATGGTTAACACTCATGGCCTAAAACGGTAGACTAAAGGAATTCGATCAGTCGAATTTTGATCAAAGGATCTAAATTGACAGAAAAAATGGCATACTGAAAATGATTCGATATGTCATTTTTTGCGAAATCAAAGGACCTAAATCAGAAAACGGTCCAAACCTACTGTCCGACTCTTCTCTCAAGTGGGTGTGAAGGATGGACCTGCCAAACAATCACGATGAAATCCACATAAAATACATTTTGTAGACTCTCGAGTCTACTCCAAATTCACACAATTAAACTAAAATCCATTTATTATGCGAGGAGAAATAAATTCGAAAAGCTACATGGGTCGAGAATGACCTAAAACCACACAACGTCATTAATGGCAATAAATTCTACCATAAATCATCATAAATTCACAATAAATTCTAGGAATGTAAATTTACTTAGATTTTATGCATTCCTATCATTTTATTGCTCTCTACAACATAGAGTGAGGTGCGTATCTGAGAGCGCGACCTTCGACGAACCACGCCAACTCCTACCAACCACCGACGACTCTAGGCGTCCATGGCCACTCCGCGACCTCAAGGACACCTCATCGTAGCTTTACGCACCGCCGCACATCGTCGCTAACTCTCGGGCACATTAAAGGAGGGAGCAGGGGAGAGGGAGAGAGAGGGAGAGATGGCGAGGGAGGGGAGTGAGGGTGAGAGGGAGGAGAAGTGAGTAGGAGGTGGAGGAAGAGGGTGTGCCGTTTCCAGGGAAGGAGGAGGGAGAAGAGGTGCTGACGTCTGCGAGAAGAAGAGGAGAAGGGAGAAGGTTGACGGAGGTTCGTGTATGGTTGTGTTTATAAAGCGTGTAGCGGAGGCAGGTGATCACGAGGAAACAACTAGTCAACCATGCCCTCATCTGCCCGCCCTACCAAACCTAGCATGAGCCAATCACTCGCCCCACACTAGGGTCCACACGTGGACTCACACACGGGTTCACGAGCACAGTGCTAATCACGTAGGGACAAGCATATGAACATCCAAAAAGGAAGCTAGTCCACGAGGCTCAAGCCTAAAACCATAAATTCACATAACGGGCCTCAAGAATAGTAACATTCTAGAAATAAATTCATTAAAAATGTAAATAATTATAAAATGAATTTACAGGTATTACACCTTACCGACATCAATGGTGATGACCATCCTCCCAATTGTAAAATCAACGACCATTCTATAGGTAGGCGACAACAAGGAGGAAGACGTCAACAATGTTGATGACATAGAGAAATGACAACGATGATGGAGGAGGATTAGGACAAGAAGAAAAACAATAATGACAACGACGAAGGCGGAGGACAACAATGAAGGACAAGGAGGACTCCAACGATGATAGAGGAGGAGGACGACGATGATGATTACGAAGGAGGAGAGGATTATGTTGATGATGATGAAGATGGAGGAGGATGACGATGATAAGGAAGTTGGATAATGATGACAAGATAGCGAATGATGATGACGACAATAATGAAGGAGAAGGATGATGATGGAGGAGGACAACGATAGAGGAGGAGGATGACAACGTCATTGAGGTTATTTGGAGGAGGAGGAATGTAGAGGTAAAGTCAGTGGTTAGATTTGATATCATGAAGAGGGAGAAAAGAGGTATAATTGTAATGTAAAATTCAATAAAATCATTAATTGTACCAAGGTGTACCATGGTCACATACTCACATGTATGTTAGAATTTTCCAAAATTTAAAAATCTTACAGAAAACTAAGAAAATTTTTTATCTATGAAATTTAAATTCCCTTGTAATAACTAATATGATTAATTAAGAACTTAAAATATTATTTCTTGTGCTTTAACGAATTTAATAAGTAGATCATGATAAAAAAATAAAAGTTAAGAAATAATCATAATAGAACTTTTGGTTAATTTAAATCTAAATAATGAATAAAGATTTTAATATCTTTTTGTCTTTTAAATTTACAAATTCAAGAAAATGGTACATTGTTAAGATATTCCAAAAAGTAAGAGTGTAATACTAGGTGGACATTATATTTTAAAAAGTGTTTGCTTTATATATTTAGGATCAAAATGTAAAAGAGGGTATATTAAAGAGGATGTTGCTCATAGAGTTAAAGCAAGATGGTTAAAATAGAGAAGTGCTTTTGAAATTTTATGTGATAAAAGTATATGTATCAAGCTCAAAGGTAAATTTTATAGGACAACCTGATATGCTTTATGGTACAAAGTGTTCTATGATTAAAAAACAAGTTCAAAAGATAAGTGTAGTTGAATTAAGGTTGTTATGATGGATGAGTGGGGATTTTAGTGGATAATTTAAGAAATGAATTCATCATTTCAATAAGGTGAGGGTAGAATCGATTGTGGATAAAATGAGAGAGAATCATCTTAAGTGGTTTGGACATGTGCAAAGAAGATCTTTAGGCGCACCTATAAGTAAAAAAGTTAGTCAATATTGGAGTTAGAAGATAAGGAAGACATAAAATCACATTCTTAGAAATAATAAAAAAGGATCTAAACATGCATATGCTACCTTGATTCGAAAAAGATACAATAATTTGAAGTATTTGACATTGAAATTATAAGTATCCAATACAACATCTAGTTTGAAATATCTGACTAACATAGAAATATACGTACTCCAAGTTATCTATGTTGCAATGGATAGAGTTAAATTGAGAGAATGGATTCGTGCTGCCAACTCCATATAGTGGGATTAAGGCGTGGTTGTTGTTGTAGTAAGAAAATGATCCATTTGCATTGTCATGCTGCAAGCTCTAGTTTATTGAGGGTTGTGATGTGGCAAGATTTAGTTGATTGGGCTTAGGCATTTTCATGTGGCAAGCTTTGGTTAATTAGTGAGACTAACACTTGTTTATTATAGTACTATAGGATATAGATAGGATAGGATATGAGTTCCTGCTTGGGTAAATTATGTTGGTAAGATAGGATAAGGAATAAGACCAAGGTTTTATGTGGAATTTAATTGAACACAATTTACCTTATTCCACCATTTACCAAGGTGGGATGAATTACGATAATATTCATGATTTTATCCTTACTCAGACGATGTTCAAGTTTACCAAAACATAAGTAAAAGTTATTTCCACTTTGGTCTTATTACCAAGTAGGGGCCACTGGGTGGTTTAGGACTTTAGTAAAATCTGCTTTAAAAAATGGTTCATCAACATCTTTAGAGGGAAAGATTGCTACAATTGCAAATTCTAGGAAATGTCCATTGATGTATCAACAGGCTTTACCTACCTTTCCCTTATGGCTACAAATTTATATATTTACCTTTTGTGCTTTCAACATAAAACAGTTCATAGTTTCCTTATGCAAAGGGCATATTATCATAATCACATAATTCAAGTATATCTGTACTTTGTTGTATAAGTTGTGATGCTTACAAAGTTTAAAACATATACAGATATACTTGTTTATAAAAAAACATTTTGGGGTTTCTAGTGATGTATGAAAGTTTAACAATGTATTTATATTATTTTGTCATGAAGTATTACATAGTTGCATTTTACAAATGGCAGGGGCATGTTATCAGGTCATGATTCAAGTCTTTGTACTTTAATATACATGATGGTAGGCCTGAAATATTTTCCGACTGAATAAATGTTTAAGAAAGGTTACAAATATTTTCCAGGCTTTTAATATGAAATGTTGAGTAGTTCCCTTTTACAAGTGAAAACCATGATGTTGTTAGAAAGCCTCATGTTAATGCATTTCGTAAAATGTCACTATTGTTGTGTAACGATCCTAGTTACTACAACACCTAATCATCATTTTTTTTTCATTTTTCAACAATTATCTTTATAGAAAACTAAATCCAAATGCATAAATTAAAACACTATTGTTAGAGTTGTTCTTTAAACTATGTTAGTGTGAGTTATGGGTTATTAGGTAAATAGATATCTGTGATCATGTCGATGGAATCCTGCAAGGGTCTCCTACGGTGCGTGGAAGCACACGAGGAGTTCCAATACGGTCACAGCGAAGATGGTGAATCCGCAGAAGAAGACTGGACTCGGAAACACCAAGGAAAGATAAGAAAAGGATAAGGAAAGGAGTCGTCACCTAGTTTTTTAATGGAAAGACGAGGAAAACCAAACACACAAGAAAAACCAAAAGCAATCAAGGTGAAGAAAACATATGCATGCTCCATGCTTAATGGTTGTAGTGCACAAATCAATGTGGGTCAGAGAAAGGGTAAGGATTCTTGTTACGCATGGGAAAGGGGTTAGACACCCCCATGGCCCCGAAGAACTCGGTCTTTCTAGGTTTCCTGCTTGCTAATAGTTTATTATGTGTATGTTTGTCTATTCTGAATGTACATGCTTAAGATGACCGCGAAAACATGCTAAATTAATGAGAAGAAATGAGAAAATGATAATCTGGGAGACAATGTAGGCATTGCAAATGCCACTTTACTGTATACCCTTGGGCGATGAGGAAAATCGTGAAAATCAAGAATACTCGGAAAGCGTTACATAAATAAGTGGAATCTTGAATAAATTCAAGAAAATCAAATTGAAGAAAATAATCCTCGTTCGGGTCAATGTCGACATTGTCAAGCCTGTTAATATACGTCTTTGAGCGATGGAAAGCCAAATCAAATCAAAATCGTAAAAGTCGGAAGAAATTCGAGAAGCAATGTGAAAATTGAGTTTGAAATGAGTTGAAAATGTGTGTATGATCTCAAAGAGAAAGCATGAGAAAATGTGCATAAAAAATGGGTGCAAAATGCATGTGTGAGTGAAAAATGTAAATTTCAGGGACTTTTATGCAAAATGCACATGTTATGAGTGAAAACTGAAATTTTGAGGCTAAATTATCAAAAATACATAGACACATTTTATGTAATTTTGAAGAAATTCGAGGTTAAATGTGCAAAACTGTGCATTTTAGTTAAATTCAAGATCTTTAGGGTTTAATATGCAATTTTGCCAGTAAAACATGTATTTAATGTAATTCTGAAGAAATTCAAGGTTAAATGTACAAAATAATAGACTTCTGCTTGAAGATAGGAAGTTTAGGGACTATTATGCAATTTCTCCCAAGAAAATATGCATTTAGTGTGAAATCAGTGAAATTTAGGGACTAAAATGTAATTTTTGAACACATCTGAGTATATATTTAAATTCTCTGGGTTTAATTTGCAATTTTGACAGAAAATTATGCATTCAGAACAGTTTTAGTAATGCTTAGGGTTTTTATGAAAAAATGTTGGACATAAATGTAAGAAAAGTAAATCAGTGGGTTTATGTCAAAATTTTAAACCTGGAAAGCATTAATAAAGACTTACAAGGGTCACACTGCAATTTTCAAAACAAACATTATTAAAATGATTCAAAATTCTGTGTAGGGGCCTAAATGTAAGAGCAAAGGACTTATGTGCAAGAAAAAGAAAAGATCAAAAGTTTTTTAAAAGGAAAACTGTTTTTTTATTTTTTTAAAGAAAAAAGAAACGGCGGCCGCTGGTGACGGAACTCCGCTGTTGACGATCGCCTAGGATGCTCTTCTGGGACATTCCGATGCCTGATCGTGCATCAGGCCCCATTGGAAGCAAAAGGAGAAGGAGAAGAGGAGATTCAATGGTTTGGATTTGATGCTCGACGGCTGGAGTTGGCCTCTCACCTCTCTCGCCGTCGACGTAACTCTGGCGATGGTTTCGAGGAAGAAGGTGGCTCCAGAGGCTGTTGCGCTGCGGTTCGAGACTCCTGGAGGCTTAGGGACGTTGAGAGAATGCTTTCCCCTAGCTCAGAGGCGAGAATGGCATCATCCCTCTTCTTCCCGATCCTGCTTGCCGTCGGCGTTTCTTTCTCCGGCGAGCTTGGTTGTTGGGGCGATTCGGGGCATGAAATGAAGTCTTGGCTGCGTTGGAGTGCTAGGGGTGCGTCGTGGAAGGTTCCTAGATGCCTGGAGTGACGCGGGGGGGTTGGAGTTGACAATTCGAGGTTTACTGTTCACCTTCTTTCCCGACGACGGTGAGGAATCACAACTTTGGCGAGCGGCTTTTGGAGGCTTGTAGCGGGTGTTCCACGGCGTCCCGAGGGGTGGAGAAGCAACAAGAGAACCAATGGGAGAGGATCGAGCACTTTGGGGCACTAATCGATCACTTGATTCGTGCCCCCACTTACGTCGTTGGAGAATAGCTTCGGTGATGCCTGAAACCTTGATTACAGTTGGGGAAACCCTCTGACACTACTGGAATCGACTGGGGAAGGAAGAGGGAGATCTAGGAAACTATTTTGGAAGAAAATTGAGGTCTGTGAAGGACATACCTGTGAGGGCAGAGGTGTTGGTCGCCGGAGGTGGCATGAAGCTGGAGTTCTTCCCTTTCCCGAGCTTCCTTTCTGATCCTGGACCTCTCTGGTTGCTTTGGTTAAGAGAAAATAGCTTGGTGGCTCTCTTTTTGGATTTTTTCAAGTTTTTCTCTCTTTTTCTTTCCTTCCTCTTTTTTTTCTTTACAAATGAGGGGGTATTTATAGACTTGCAAATGGTTATGATTGTTAGAGTAGTTTGTTATAGTTAGTTAGAGGCTGTTGGAAGTTGTTACAAGTTGTTATAGGTTGTTATGGTGAAGGTGTGAAATAGTTAGGTTTGTTTAGGTGATTAGAAGTTGTTATAGGTTGTTATGATGGAGTGGGAAGTGGGTAGGGTTTGTTTAGGTGATTAGAGGTTGTTATAGGTGGTTATGATGGAGTTGGAAGTGGTTAGGATTTGTTTAGGTGGTTAGAGGTTGTTGTAGGTTGTTATGGTGGAGTGGGAAGTGGTTAGGGTGTTAGGGTTTGAAATTAGGGTTTAGGATTTGACTTAGGGTTTAAGGTTTGATTTAGGGTTTAAGTTTTGATTTAGGTTTTAGGGTTTGATTTAAGGTTTAGGGTTTGGATCAGGTTTAAAGTTTGATTTAGGGTTTAAGGCTTGATTAGGGTTTTGGATTGGCTTAGGGTTTTAATTAGGGTTTTGGTGATTAGAAGTTGTTATAGGTTGTTATGATGGAGTGGGAAGTGGTTAGGGTTTGTTTAGGTGATTAGAGGTTGTTATAGGTGGTTATGATGGAGTTGGAAGTGGTTAGGATTTGTTTAGGTGGTTAGAGGTTGTTGTAGGTTG
>JAMKQA010047558.1:0-22008 GCA_024699735.1 Posidonia australis | reverse complement strand
ATATAATATAGCTATTTTTTTAGAATAAAATATTTACAATTAAGTTTGTGATATGGTTGAATTACTAGCTATTAAAAAAAATGAGTGTATGGTTGAATCAAAATAGTGTCTTAAATTCAGAAATAATAAGCATGTAAAAGGAGGCCACAAAGAAAAACTTGCAAGCATAGTCAAAGCATGGCATACGGGCTGGGCATACGAACACATATACAATGTAAAAGTATAGCAAGAACACCACAACAAGCATATACAAGCACACCAAATTTTAGATTACATGTTTAGACTCGATCTCATGAAAAAGGCTGAGTTTGGATATGGATAGACACAAGAAAATTTAAACTGTTAGTGTAATGATTAGCATGTGCAAAGCTTTGGTTCAATTGAAAATCTCTAACCTACAGGCCAAGAATCACAGCTTAACATGCACAACAATCTATTGAAAGAACAGTCATTCACTGCAGAATTGAATGTTTCCCTTGTAACTACTAAAGACAAGGGAAATTAGCACCATTTAAACCACCAAGTTATGTTTATACTGAAAGACTAAAGCACTGCAAAGCCCAAAAAGAATAGTTTTTAATTAATGTAATTAGAGAACAAGTATGATAATCCTTCCAGACGCTGTTTCAAAAGAATCCATACATAATGATGATCAACATTATAACACTTGAAAAAGTTAATCCCAAGTGGCTCAAAGATTTCATGTTTCTAAAGTGTTGGGGACTACACTTAAAACTCATAAAAAAAATTAAGCCTAAATAACTTAGATATAAGTTTTTAGTTATTCACTTCAAACACAATCAAAATTAAACCTAGGTTGCTTAAAGATTTCAAGTTTCTATAGTGTTGCAATCAACACTAAAAACTCATCCAAAATCTAAACCTAAATGACTTAAGGTGTTTCTAGTGACATAATTCACCACAAACTAAATAAAAATTAAGCCCATGTAGCATAAATATTTCAAAACTTTTAAGGTGTTGAGAACTATACTTAAATATTATCCAAAATCTAAACCTAAATGACTTAAAACTTCACGTTTGTAGTGATAAAATTTACTTCAAACTCAATAAAATTTACTTCAAACTCAATAAAATTAATCCCAAGTGGGTTAAAGATTTTAAGTTTCTACAGTGTTGGGAACTACACTTTTTTTTAACATTAAGCAAAAATTTTATTGAAAACATTTTGAAAAGAGATACACATATAAAAATAAGCTTATCAAAAGGACAAGCCACATGAAAAACTAAAACAAGAAATACATTACAGGTATCGGGCTAGGCTGTCAAGAGACCCTGCAACCAATCGTGAATAAAAGCACCAGAAACCTTAGAAGCACACACAGGTGGGCACCATCCAAAGACAAAGGAAAAAATTCTATCTTAGATGTCCACAAGTTGGGAACTACACTCAAATTTATTAACATGGAAGCTCTACATGAGAAAGAAATGTAAAGGGAAACAAACAGCAAATGAGCAGAAAATGTCATAAGGTCCAGTAAAGTATTGTTTCTTATGGACATATAATTGAATAACCTAGTAACCTACAAGCAAGCACATTTTTGCATTGGTATCTCTCTTCTGCCATTTTTCTTGAAGAATATTTCCACTTAATATAAAAAATATAAACTTGTAAACGATGTAGCTAGTCATATACCATATGCCTTTATAACCATCTGGCTCAAGGGAAATTGAAAAGAATAGACACCTAAGCCTAAGGTATAGCCAGGACTAAATGGCTTTGAAAAGTGGTTCAGATAAGCTAATTAAACTTAAGTCTCTAAGGAATCACTTGAAATGGAAACAGAAAAGATAAAGCCACACTACAGAGTTTTCTAAATATGTCCATTGCAAATTCCATTCCTAACATGATGCCACAATCATATTGTATTAAACAGCTAAGGTGAAACTCACTACAATAAAAACAATACAAAGATTTATTTAACCTGATAAAGGGACTTGAGTAGAATTAAGGTGTCATAAGTTGTTCAAAGTTTCAAACTGTAATTCCATTTTACTAAAATCCATATAACATTGTGAAACCTATTCAAGTAATTATATGAATGGAAAATATGACAATTAAACAAGACAATATTTAATTTCAATGGTTGCAAATTGAAAGATCTTTATGGAGATTTGTGCACCTAGAAAGTAAAGAAAATGATTAGATCATTTCCTGTTGACCATACAAAATAAAGGTGTTTGTGCACTTAATCAGAAATGATTTCAAAGGAAAATCAATTCATTTACTTTCCAGAGTATATAAATCACACTTCTTTTAATTTCCTACCCTACCCAATGAAATTTCGATGGAATCTCCCCGAGTCCCCCTCCTCCTTCGCCTCTTCCTCTCATTGCCCTGTCCTCCCCAAGTCTCCCACCCTCCTCCCACCACCGCCACCTGCCATCCACCATGCCCACCACTACCACGTCTGCCTCCTCCGTCTCCGACTACGAGAAGCTCTTTGTCCTCGGCCACGGCAACGGTTGCACGATCTAGAAGGTCCACCACCGCCAGAACCCCTCGACCACCATCGCCCTCAAGCTCCTCCACCCCTCCAACCAAACCAACCCTACGATCTGTCGCCAAGTCATGCGTGAGATCACCGTCTACCGTCGGGCCTCAAACTCCTCCCACGTCCTTCACTGTAATCAAACAAAACCATCAAGCGAAACCATGTGTACACTCTTCACCCTCCTCTGCTCTATCACACCCCATTTCCACCACCGCCACCAGCACTGTGCCGTCTCCACCTAAATCTGCTGCAGATCCCGAAGGTTTGCTTGAAATGGGTCAAGAACTGTGGCCTTGACCACATCATCCACCGCGACATCGACATCAAGGCCGCGTGCGTCCTCAAGGACATCATCCACTAGAGATTGGGCACTTCCTCCCTGCACCTCTCCTCCCGCTTCCTCTCCCTCCTTCAGAAAACCCTAGACCTCACCGTCCCCGTCCTCTAATTCCTCCGTCGTTACCCAACCCTCTGCTCCTAGTCCCCTGACCTGCGCTACTCATCCCTGTCCTCTGATTCCTACGCAGCGGACGTCTAGAGCCTAGGGTTGACGGTGATGGAAATCAATTTCCTTTGCTTCCCTGAGCATGCACAAATAACAAGAAATTTAGTCAATAGAAAATCAATTTCCTTTACTTTCTAATTCCAAATAATTCCTGTTGACTCTGGAATTCTAATTCTTAGCAATTCTTGTCAAATTTTGTGCACAAACAAGCACTTAATGTCACTTGTGGCAAAAAGGGGAATCAATTAGACATCTTTGCTAGAAATAGTATTCTCGTTATTAAAGAAAATAACATATATAACACATAGAAAGAAAAGAAATCTCTTGCATAGTTTACCTGAAATAAGACACAATTTCTGTCTCAACTTATTATTGGTTCGCAGTTTTAAGTTCCTTTCAGTCACTGTTTCTATTCAATCTTTAGAAAGACAGATCCTCATCTTTCATTTTCCAGTAATAGAATCAAATACATGTTCATATGTAACCCAAACCAGAGATGGAGGAAGGAGACGAGAGTGAGAGAGAGAGAGAAAGAGGGGTAAGGAGGCGTCACCGGACAGAAGCTCGTAAGGAGGGCTCGCTATTGTGGATGTCGCCGGAAGAGGCGGGCCACAACGGCTGGGACGATGCGGAGACGAGGAGACGAGGAGACGAGAATGGTTGCTGGGTCGACGAGGAAGATGTGGGTCTGGATTTGGGAGGATGCGGGCGACGGACAATCGTGAGGTCGATGAGGAGACGATTGAGGATGGTTGCTATGTCGACGAGATTTGGATTCGGTGAGGATTTGGAGACTTTGGGGGAGACGAGGGTTTTTCCTGCTGTTGGAAAGAAAAGGATGTGGGTGTGATTTCTTTCCGCAGGTGTGGAAAGAAAAGTGGGCTTTTTATTTTATTTTAAAAAATAAAATAAGAAAAGACAATATAGGGTGTTCTAAAGAATAGACAACAGTTAAGAAACTATGATCGATTTTCTAATAGTGTATTCTCCCATCCATTCTGCACGAGATTCTCCCACCAGCCGGGTTCTTTTACCCACCTACATGGAATTTTGTTGTGATCTCTGTGGTCTGTCTGTTTTGTATTCCGAGGCTATGCCTCCAATCTAAAAAAAATTTGAGATCGTTAAGAGTGGGTAAACCAAACGTATGTACATAAACATAACGATGTGTGGATATGAAAAAGCATGTGAAAAGGCATGTGATGGTCTATCCATGCAATGTTGGTCTACACTTAACATTGCTCACCATTGACCGGAAAGTGTGTACGAGTTGAAAAGACGGAGAGAGAGAGAGAGAGAGAGATAACAGGAACATGGGATTCTGAGCAATTTTTCTCCCGTACAAAATAACAAACAATAATAACAAACTGTCAGATTTCTCTACTCTGTCAACTTACGCTACAAATACATGGCTTGAGACGAGAGCTCCACTACCACCACCCCATCAATTCCTTGTTGCTTGCTGCCCACATCGAAGGTGCAGTTTGAATTTCCGACAGAGAGTCTAGATCGACTCTGAAGCCACAATGGAATTCACCAATGAATTCTTCAACAGTTGCGGCGGAGACTTGGTCCCGGAGACCAAGTGCAAGTCAAAAAATCTTGAGGCCGAGAGGAGGAGGAGAGCCAAGCTCAAGGAGAACCACCTTGCCTTGCGCTCCCTCGTTCCCACCATCACAAAGGCATGCATTTTATAGAAGCAATCCTCTTCTTCCTAATGCATACATATCTCGATAAACTCTTTGTGTGTAAATATATATTCAGATGAGCAAGGAGTCGACACTCACTGATGCAGCAGACTACATCAAGAAATTGGAGGAGCAAGTACGAGAACTCGAGAGGGAACTGCAGGAGGTCCAGGAAGAGCAAATCAAGGAAGATGATGTGGAGAAGACAGAAGAGGAGGTGGTTCTACAGGCTGAGATCGACGTGAGCAACATCGGTCATAACGCATTCTATGTGAAAATGCTCTGCAAGAACAAGCGCAGTCGATTTACTGAGGTGGTGGAGGAGATCGGCAACCTCGGGCTGGAGATCACAAACATCAATTTCACGGCTATGAATGGCTTCTGTCAGATCATGTTCTGCGTAGAGGTGAGCACCCCCTTTTTTTTCGTTTTTTTTTCCCTTTAATAAGCGAGAATGTTGATTAAATTGACAAAAAATAATTTTGGCACATGTTTAATGGGCATGATGCAGATGGGGAACAAGAGGAGGATCATGATAGACGAGGTGAAGCGTCTCCTGCTGAAGATGGTTTAAGCTTTTACATTTGCGTTGCATGCAACTTTTCTCTTTGATCATGGCTTGTAATGATTGAATGTGTGACCTCTCGGATATTCCAACACCGCATGTGCTGCTTCTTCATGTATGTGGTGTTTATCAGCCTTGGAATTTTTTACTCTTGAACATGCAGCATATGCTTGAAAACATGGAGTTTTCTGGTCGCAAGCATTTCTTAGCAACATCAGATTTCAATAACCGTCTCTTCAGTTGGCAAAACAATATGGCTGCAACTTTCGAAGCCGTAGAAAATGATCCACTTTTCAGCACTACTTTGTTGTTGACATTGCCTTCGTGTATATGAATGCTGCAGACAGTTTTTCATTTTAAATTTACGCTGCAAACAGTTGAATTGATTCCTAGGTAAGACAGGAAGAAGATAAATGGACTACTTAATTACCGTTGGACGTTCAATTCTATGGTATCCATCCCAAGTGAACTCTTTTTCCATTTCAGATGTACCTTGCCTTTGTCGGGTACAGACAAGTACTCTGCAGCTATCAACAAGTGATTGCACATAAAATGTTGAAATAATTTTACTTGCAAGGAGTGCATTCAGCTATTTCCGCTGAAAAATACCTTCTGTACGTGTATTATAATTTGCTTATACGGAAGACTAATATGCTTCTACGACCGTACATTTCGGCGTTATCTCCTTTTCAATAACTTTCAACCCAAGGTCCTATAATTTCGATGATTTGACTGAGTTTCAAGGTGGTCCTACTTTGCAGGGGATGGAGATGGTTGGTCAGCTTTAGCATAAGAATAACACACCATCGCCCATGGCATGTGCCGTGGATGAAGCATTCTGCATTCTATCTGCCACAATGAAAAAGAGAAGAGGTAGACTCATGCAAAGCAACAATATAAAAGAATATTCTTACAAGGGTCGAAATATGAGCACCGTGAAAGCGTTCAAAGCGTTCAAAGCTTTCAACATATATATTTATGTGTGTACATACATACATACATACGTATATATATATATGTGTGTGTACGTGTGAAGATATATATATATATATATATATATATATGAGTTCATCAATTCATATGAAAAATATGTTAAGTAAAAATGACAAAGTAAAGTTCTGTTAAAAATCAAAGGAGAATATGTTGCCTAACATACAACCTTGATGCCAACTCGAGAGCAATACTGAAGGAAGCAATACATATAATAAACCTTCTATATATAATGTATAGAGTGTTATATAATATAAATATATATTATATATATAACAATATGTATTACAATACATATATATTACAATCTTGCTTTATATATATGTTGCTTTATAATAAGTTTTAAACCGATTAAAACCTAGCAAATCCAACAAGAGCTAAATGGAGAACAAAATCTGATAAAACAAGAAATCCAACATTTAAAACAAAGAATAAGTAGATTAGAATTTCAAAATGAATCAATACCTAATAAAAACTTTGAGATTGGAGAAATATCAAAAAATCAAGATTATGAGTTCATCAACTCAATTGAAAAATATGTTAAGCGAAAATGACAAAGTGAAGTTCTACTAAAAATGAAAGGAGAATATGTTGCTTTAAGAAGTTCAAAGTATTTCAAAATCTTTATATATGTTGCTTTATATTGTATGTTGGTATCAGAGGCACAAGATTTTTATTAGTTGCTAAGTTTAATTTCTTTACACTATTTGTATTATTTTAGGTATCAGTTTCGAGGCTTCTCGTCGTAGGTAGCTCTGCTTTTCTCACTAAGAGAGTTGTAGAGAGTTTTATGAGCATTTGTTTTCTATTGATAAGCCACTATTATCTCATATTTTTTAACACAATGTTGAGGATATTAAATCTCTTTTCTAACGAGTCTGGTGGATCTCGAAACCCAACTTATATTAGAACCTTAACCATTAAGATTAATGAACATATTAATTTCAAAAACATAGACCAAAGACTTTTAAATTGGAAAATGTCAAAAGTACCTATAAAAGAAATTTATAACAAATGACCTTTTAAATTGGAAATCTATAACCTTTATTGCTAAAATTCTTCAGATTCTCACTAATAATGACCTTGAAACAATAAAAGAAAGTTCTAAATATCACTACCTACACATAGGACTTGTCCAAGTGTCAGCCACAGCCTTAACTAGAAAATGGACTAAATACATCTGTCCTTATTTGTTTGAGAGATTGTAGGCATCTTAAGTTTGCTGATTCTCTACTTAGTTTAGTAGAATCTAACATTAATTAAGGCTCTGTGTTCTTTAATACCTTCACGAACTTCTCGGTTTCTCTAACTAACCTAGGACTTTTAAAAATCTTAACCTTAAACTTGCAAACACATGGGTTCACTATAGAACTAGTCTCTAAAAATATTATTGTTTCCTATCAAGTCTATTTTAAAGTTATGAATATTGTAACTCCACAAGGTAAAGTCTCTTCAGAAAAAGGAGTTACAACCCTTTTCCTTACAAATACAAGAAACAATATAGTTATCCCAAAATCTCTAAAATGGGATGATATAAAACTACCTGAAAATTAGACACTTAATCAAGTAGTTCAATAGACCATTAGAAAATATGGAATTACAAAATATTGTTGAACATCCTAATGGAGACGTAGAAATTAACTTCTCAACATCAAGATGGATGTTCATAAGTTCAAGGTCTTCTTCAATGATCTCTACATCTTTTAGGCCTTCAGTCTCCTCTCTTATAGAGCAAGAGGACCATAAGTCGATGATAAGCCCATTGGAATAACTCTAGCCACATATAGGATAATTATGAATCTTATGAATCGAACTTCACTATAATTGTCCTAAGTCTCAAAATAGATGAAGATTTTGAAATAGATAATGACCTTTTAAGAAAAGACTTTAATTTAGAATAAAATAAACCCAAATTTTATTTTAGAAGAAAATAAACCCAAAACAGAATGGTTCCTTCAAAACGATAGTTAGGAACAAAGGGCTATCATTAGAGAACAATGGTATAGTCGAATGAAAGAACTTATAAAGAATATTTGTTTCTTTCATTAGTATGAAACATACTATGTGTAAATGCTACAATCAATGTTAGAACACCTTCCCTCTAGTGACCATGCCATGGTTATTTAAAAAAAACTAATACATGGAAACTAGCTAACAAAATTGAAGAGATAGAATCAATTCATCCTCTACTTGAACAAACAAAACTTGGAAAGGAAGAAATTAGAGCAACTCCACTCAAGAACCTAGAACCTAATAATGAATTGGTAATACAATCACATGTTGCTCAAAATAATTGAGCAAATATTCATCTTCAATTTATTGGAAAGCAAACACAATGAATAGAAAACTATCTTAGTGAGATAAAAGGTGGGGCATCATGGGTTAAAACAGCTCTAAACAAATCACCAGCCATAATAATTCCTCGTTACATGAAAGAAGGAACTAAACTACGAAACAAAGGGCCCATAAAAATGAATCAAATAGATGAATTTGCCCAAAAACTCTATTCTAGATTATAGAAGTTATGCTTAGAAAACATTGTAAATGTTGTACAAGAATTTGAAAACGAATCTTCAAAAAAGGATATTACAACCACTCTCAATAAGGTTTACTCATCCTGTAAGACATATTATGGTAGATTGACACCTGTTGACATCCAATTTGAAGATGATGTCCCTGTCCACGATCACTTTGATTGTTGTTCCCTAGATGAATGAAATCTTGATGGATATAGTGAGTATCAAATGCATTAGTTACTTTATCAAATGTTGATTTATGCCACCACAATAATTCACACAATAATTTCGAAAATGGTATAGTTCAAGTCATAGTTGCATCCTTTTCAGGGCAACTAAAGGGCTAGTGGGATCACTACTGGTCAGAAGTAGATAGGCAAAAAAAATTTAATGTGGTAAAAATTGATGATATTGAAAGAACTATAAAAGTCCAAAATGAAGAAGTAATTCCCAACAAGATTTATATCTTAATAATTAATATTTACAAACATTTTATTGGAGATATTAACAAAACCTTTAAGAAAAATAAAGAGCAGCTTATGAATTTAAGTTGTTCAACTTTAACGAACTTTAAATGGCATAAGGATGTTTTCCATTCAAGAGTATTACAGTTAAATGACTATATTAATGCAATTTGGAAAGAGAAATTTATCTTAGGATTAAGCCCTTTATTTGCCGAAAAGGATGAAGAGACTTTTAGACAACATCATAATAATACTCTCCCATTTGTTCAAATTTCTTATTGGGAACTTATTCAAAGGATTAATGTAATGACCCAAGTCGCTACCTATAAGAAATATTAGCCTAAATAAATTAAACAAATACAATAGCTCAAATTACAGAAATTAAAGGCTAAGTACAATATCTAAACTAACAAGAACCTACAGTGAGCAGGTAGGAGGCTTCGACTCTATGCACTAGAGACATAAAAGTTGCTTGCCTACACCTATAACAAAAAACAACAAGAAGAAACACGTGAGTGACCAAAAAAGTAACTCAACGCACACCCAACTGAAAAAACACGGAAAGCATGAACAAATCTTTCTTTTCAAATAATTTTATTTTCTTTTAAAACTTCAATTTTAACAAATCCACCAAAACCTCAAAGCACAGGCCACACTAGCTGAAACCACAAAGTGTAGGCCATATTGGCAAAAAGCCACAACCACAAGCCACATTGGCCAAAAACCAACATTGAGTCATGTAGTTCGGCGTTAAGCTACCAGCTCTGGCCATAAGTAGCCACCAAGGTGTGCTGCATGCCACAAACAAGCTACCCTGTGAGGAGCAAGTTTGTCATAGGCTCCTTCCACCTAAAGGACGCTTAAAGTGCTAACTCCACTTAGGAAAGTTGTCCTGTCACTCAAGATGATATCAAAAACGGGGCACATGCACTACCTACACTGGCCAACACCACAATGTACATCCTCTCAGTGTCTTCAATTCGGTAATTGGGACAGCAGGGGTGTCATGCCTCCACACCCAGACGGTACTGTAATACCCTCGTGTTACATAACAGTACAGGAACTACCCAAATGCAGCTAAAAAAATCTAAATAACAGAATTAAATAAATAAAACTAAACACCTAAACCTGTGTGCGGCAAAAGTGGCTCGAAAAAGATGCATCAGACTAGACTGCACCTACTCCTGAGCACCTGCAACAAGGGAAGAAAGAAAACACGCATGAGTGACGGTGGCAAAACCCTCAAAACATTTGCTAGAAAATCTCGAGAAAACCACCATTACCAAAACCAACACACGTGATTAGAAAAGACTTCGAAAAGGATGCCATTTCAAAACTTTTTTTCCTTTTTCTTTCAAAACCTTATGATTATTAGCAAGTATTTATGCACAACTCAGGAAGAGCAAACCATTACATCTAGTTTCCCAGCCTAAAGCATCATTTAATCCATTAACACAATTCATCACAAATCAGGGCTAGAAACTAGTCCAACACAAATCCACAATTCTTATTTCAAAATTAGTCTCATCACCCTGGCCACAGGCGATCGACCTGGCCACAAGCAGCTAGTGAGGATTCCATGTCACCACACCCACATTGTAGTGCTACTGTGAACCACCCCGTGCTGGAGTTCAATAGCCCTGGCCGTAGCCTCAATTGTACCATCACTGGTACAAGTACGAAGTGTGTCCTCACGACGCCTTGGTGCCCGAGCACCTAGGGACTCTAACCCTAGACCCGACCAGCACCAGCATTGAGGGTAGTCCGGGTCTACCATACCCCGAGTCCTACAATACCACCACAGTCTCGAGGCTCCTATCCTATACCGCAAACTCGGCAACCACAACCAAGGGCACGTCCCCGACATCTCTAGAAGTTTCACTACCCCTATCGGTAAGCCCTGGTCTAATTGTAGTTCCTACAATTCTCAGAAATCTCTTTAAAACCATATGTAGTTTCTCTTTTCAAAACATTTGACAAAACCATTTTTCATTCATAAAATTCTTAATAAATCTCACACATTATGTGTCATATATTCATCTATGGTTCTCAAAAACTCAATCATTCATTCATGATCATTGTACCATGCATTCACCCCTCACATGGGTTCACATTTATCCCACATAAATCATGTTTCACAATTCATGGAAAACATCATTAAAACAACATGTTTGCATGTAATAACCCATGAATCATTTCTATGCATCTCATATATTTATCAAAATTTATTAACATTTCAGGATATTTCTCAATATAGCCTTGGGTCCTGATTCGACATACCGAATAGGGTCTTGGTCAACCAAAAATCCTGGGTTTGGTCGACCGAAATATTTTGGTATTCCAAATCCCTGTCAGTTCATCAGTTCCCTGCCAGAACGGTCGACCGAAATCATCTGGTCGTCAGAAATCCCCTGATTTGCTTGACCGAATTTCCCCCGGTCGTCCAAATCAGTGGTCCAGGGAACCCACCTGAGAGCATTTTGGCATACAGAACCCAATTCGGCATACCATTTTCTACGATTGCAGAAAACCTCCCCGACCACCATCGTGTCTTCTCCCCAAAGTAAGAGAAAGGAGCGGACCAGTCTAAATCACCTCAAAAATTACAAGTAAAACATGAGATGTAGACCTCCAAGTCTACTTCAAAACCCCTTAATCCAAACATAAAACCATTGAGCATGCTGTTCTATAGAAATTCACGAAGTAATAAGACTCATATGAAAACATTGTAGCATGCATCAAGAACACCCACGAAAATCCCACGAAACATCTATGAATCGACATGATATCTTCACAAACACATTATTCATCTCATTCACAATATTTTCCATATTTTTGCATGATGTCTACATCATTATTCATGATTTATCCCATAAACTCAACATACCGTAATCGAGAAAAGGAGGAGGGGAGACGCATTCCTGGCTTCGGCAAGCCTCGCGTGCCCTCCAGCCCCGACGATGCGCGACACCGGCCTTCCCCCATGCTCGCGTGATTTCTCTGGCTTGCGGCTCACTCCCCAGCCTCCACAGTCCCTCTGGTTCCTCCTCTTCCCCATCGCGCTCCACACCTACCTTTATCGCCCCCTCCATGTCTGCCATCCCCTTGAGTCCCATCGGCCCCTCTGCCAGCCTCCCTACCGTCGAAGGGACGAGACGAGAAGCCCTCCGGCTAAGGCTCACTAGCCGTAGGAGACGGGTCATGGGTCAGAGAAGAAGGAGGGGTCATAGGCATGTGTTTCGGCTCCTTTGACTAGTCCAAGTTTAAGTGGGTCTCAACCCCAAACATGGGTCCTAGATTCCCAAACAGACCTACAAAGGCAAAGAAGTCACACCACAAGGGAAAACCAGGAACACAAACACAATGCATAGGGAGAAACCACAGTCAACAAACACCACCTGGATTAACCATTAATAAACCATATACAAATAATACAGAAAATTCCATGGTTTTACATTAAATGGAAAATCAAGCACAGATGTTACATCATACCCCCCTCAAAAAAAAATTCTTCATTGAAATTCACTGATCAAACAAATGGGGGTACTGGGACTGCATGTCCGCCTCTCGCTCCCAAGTAGCTTCCTCAATGCCATGGTGTTGTCATTGGACTAGCACAAAAGGTATCACCTTGTTCTTGAGGATCTGCTCCCTCCTATCAAGGATCTATACAACGTCCTTCATCGTGGACAAATCTTCCCACAACTCGCTTGGCTGAACTAGAATCACTTGGGACGTAGCAGCCAAACACTTTCTCAACATCGAGATGTGGAACACACTGGGCACGCCCGAGAACTCCGGAGGCAAATCCAACTGGTAGGCAACTTCCCCGACCCTCCTAATTATCCTATAGGGTCCAATGTAGCGTGGACTCAATTTTCCCCACCTCTCAAACCTGAATATGCCTTTCGTTGGTGACACCTTAAGGAAAACGAAGTCTCCAACCTCGAACTCCAAAGGTCTACGCCTCCGATCAGCATAACTCTTCTGTCTGCTCTGTGCAGCCGCCAGTCTCTTCTTGATCAGGTCCACCTTCTCTATATATTGCTACACAATCTCTCGACCCACGATCTTCCTCTCGCTTACTTCATCCCAACAGGTAGGTGTTCTACAAGGTATGCCATACAACGCCTCATACGACGCCATACCTATGCTAGAATGGTAGCTGTTGTTGTAAGCGAACTCGATCAACGGAAGATAATCTTCCATCTCCCCCTAAAATCCAAGGTGCAGGCTCTCAACATGTCTTTAAAGGTCTAGATAGTCCTCTTAGTCTGCTCATTTGTCAGAAGATGGATGGCCGTACTGAAATGCAAAATGGTGTCGAAAGCCTCTTGCAATGCTCCCCAGAATCTAGATGTGAACCTGGTGTCCCTATCAGACACAATGGACATCGGCACCCCATGCAGTCGGACAATCTCAGCCACATACAACTCTACCAATTGAGCTAATGGGAGATTCACTCTCATAGGTAAGAAATGTGCTGACTTTGTGAGATGATCCACGATCACCTAGATGGTATTGTTCTTTCTCTTGGTCTTGGGCAGTCTTGTCACAAAGTCCATTGATATATGCTCCCATTTCCACACTAGAATATCCAAAGGTTGCAACATTCCCCCAGGCTTCTGGTGTTCAATCTTCACCATTTGGCAGGTTGCACACTTCATCACATGCTCAGCTATCTCTCACTTCATTCCAGGTCACCAAAAATTTCTCTTTAGATCCTTGTACATCTTGGTGCTCCCAGGATGAATTGAATAGTTAGACCGATGGGCTTCATCAGGTAGTCTTTGTTTCACATCCTCTACCTGAGGCACATACAAGCACAGATCATACCTGAGTCCTCCATCTGCACCAATAGAGAAACGAGGCGCCTCTCCCACCTCCTGTTTAGCCCAAGTCTCCTGTACAAAGGGGTCTAGTTGCTGAGCAGCTACAATAGTTTCTAGTAAACTTGGGCGAACAGACATGTTTGCTACCAAAACTCCAGTAGGTCCTTGAGACAGTCGCAACGGTCTACATCCAACCAAATCCTCTAGCATACGCCACTCCTTGATCATCAAACTGGAAATCAAGTGAGTGCGCCTACTCAGGGCATCAACGACCACATTAGCCTTCCCTAGATGATAGGATAGGCTAAAGTCATAGTCCTTGAGGTATTCTACTCATTTTCTCTACCTCAGATTCAAATCCTTTTGAATGAAGATATACTTTAAGCTCCGGTGGTATGTGAATACCTTAAACTGCTCACCATACAGGTAATGTCTCTAGATTTTCAATGCAAACACCACTACAACCATCTCCAAATCATGAGTGAGATAATTCCTTTCATGGTTCTTCAACTAGCATGAGGCATACGCCACAACTCTCCCATGCTGCATCAGTACACATCCTAATCCCATTCCATAAGCATCATAGTATACTACAAAGCCTCCACTCCTTGAAGGTAGAGTCAAAACTAGAGAAGTGACCAGTTGAGTCTTCAATTCATTGAAGCCCTCCCCGCATTGCCAGTTCCAAATGAAAGGAACCTCCGTCTGTGTTAATCTAGTCAAAGGTGCTGCAATCTTGGAGAAATCCCATATGAACCTTCTATAATAACCAGCCGAGCCCAAAAAGCTTCTGATCTCGGTCATGGTCTTGGGTCTAGCTCAACTACTAACTGCCTCAACCTTGACTGGGTCCACTTTAATTCCCTCGCTTGAAATGATGTGACCAAGGAATGTGACCTCTTCGAACCAAAACTCACACTTAGAGAACTTCGCATACGGTTGATGTTTCCTCAAATTCTCTAACACCATTCTCAAGTGTGTCTGGTGAGTCTGCACATTAGGTGAAAATACCAGCACGTCATCAACAAATACTACTACAAATTGGTCCAGGTAGGGTCTGGACACCCTATTCATCAAATCCATGAAAGTGGCTGGTGCATTCGTCAATCCAAATGGCATAACCAAAAACTTGTAATGGCCATATCGGGTACGAAAGGCTGTCTTCTGCACATCAGTTTTCCAGATCTGCAGCTGGTGATATCTTGATCTCAAGTCAATATTTGAGAAGACTGAAGCCCCCTGAAGCTGATCAAACAGATCATCAATCCTAGGCAGAGGATATTTATTCTTGACTGTGATCTGGTTCAGCATCCGATAATCAATACAGAGGCAGAGTGAACCATCCTTCTTCTTCACAAACAGCACCGGTGCACCCCAAGGTGACACACTCGGTCTGATAAATCCTCTGTTCAGCAACTCCTGAAGCTGATTACTAAGCTCACTCAACTCTGCTGGTGCCAAGTCAATCTGGAACTCAACTTCCCGGTGCGACGACATCCCAGGCAAGTGCTAAGGAAAAAAATTGAGATACTCTTGAACCACGGGTATGACTTGCACTCTCAGAACTAGAGAAGAAGACACTATCACGCTCACCAAATATCCCATACATCCCCTAGATAAGCGGCGATAGGCTTTCATTGCAGAAATTATATCCTTCTATTCTCTTAGCCTGGTTCCTTGCACTGCACACCATCCCTGGTCTAGGCACTCGACCAAGACTCTCCTCTTGGCACAGTCAATAATGGTTGAATACCATCCCCATGATGATGTCATAATCCTGCATATCCATCATAATTAGACTGGCTCTAAAATCTTGGTCCCCTAACTTCACACTGATTGACCACAGATATTTCAAGATGGAAGGCCAATCTGGCTGGTCGGTCCCCAACCTCTGTAGTAAAGGACTCAGAGATAAAAGAAAAGGAATTCCCCGAGTCAAACAGGACTTTAGCCATACGATCAGCCACAAGAAAGGAACCTAGATAACACATAATATCCATCAACAACAACACAATACAACAACAGAAACAATAACAACAACCACATAGGGAGAGTACCAGATACAGTAGTGCATAAAAGGGAAAGGTTACAATTCAAACATGCCTCTACTCCTTACCCTCTACTACATCCCCTGATGGACCAGCATTAGGAGCAGATATGGAGAACACTCGCCCCTTAGTTGGTTGACGGGACGTGTCCCCAGCTGGCTTTGCAGGATCAGGACAATTTCGCTGAATTTGCCCAGACTTTCCACAGTTGTAGCAGACCATCTTCTCGGGATTCCGCTGTTGATGGTAACATTGTGCTGCTACATGCCCCAGGCACCCACAGATATAATAGGATTTCTTCTTCTCTATGCCACTGCTCGAACCAGTCTGACTGTATCCAGCTCCTACCCCAGCAATAGATTCGGCTTTCTCCTTCCTTTTCTTCCCAAAGCTCCCAAAACTGCTTGAGCTCTACCTCCCAGAAGAGAAAGACCATGGAGCAAACGCCTTCCCCTTACCCTTGGGGTGATCTTCCAGGAACAACCTACGGTCCACCTCATAACGGGCCGCTAATTCCACTGCTCTGGTCAAAGTGGGGTACTCGTAGCCTAAGACCCTCAATCTGAGTGTTGGAGTCAGTCCCTCTACAAACCTCTTTGCTCTGCGCTTCTAAATGTCAAATGTCTGTGAGAATTGCTCCAATCTAGTGAAGGTCGCCTCATATTCGGCTACAGTCATGCTACATTGCTTCAGGTTTTTAAAATCCCTGTCCAATTGATCCCATTCGTATTCTTGAAAGTACTTCTCGTAGAAGGCTTCTCGAAAATCCTCCCACGATATCATCAACAGGTCAGCGTTAAGGAACTTCATACGGCGGGTGGCTCACCACCATTGGTCGGCGTCTCCCTTACACTGAAAGGTAGCCAAACGAACCCACTTCTCAACTGGACACTCCATGCCCTCCAGGACCTTCTCAACCTCAAGCAGCCAAGCCTCACAATCTTCTGGCTTGCCCTTGCCATCAGAAGTCGGTAGGCTCAATCGCAGAACTGCTTAAGCCAGGGGTCTGCCTTGGTCCCATCTGTGTTGTTCTTGCTGAAAGTCCAAGCAAAACCCTGCATCATGTGGCTTAGCTCCTATTGATGACCTCCCCAACCACTGTCCTGCTCCTCACTAGTACTTGCTACGGGAGTCTTGCCTCTGCCCCGACCTCTAGGCGGCATCTTACTGCCACCACAAGCAAACATACGAATCAGGTGCTATGATCTCATGTAGATCGAGCAATCCAACTAAAGTCACAATGGCAGACACCCTAAGTTGGTGCACTAAGTGAACCTGAGCTCTAATACCACTCTGTAAAACCCCCGTGTTACACAACAGTACAGGAACTACCCAAATGCAGTAGAAAGAATCTAAATAACAGAATTAAATAAATAAAACTAAACAACTAGACTTGTGTACGACAAAAGTGGCTGGAAAAAGATGCACCAGACTAGACTGCACCTACTCCTGAGCACCTGCAACAAGGGAAGAAAGAAAACACGCTTGAGTGACAGGAATGTCACCCAGTACGCGTCCTAAGACGGCAGAAAAACCCTCAAAACATTCGCCAGAAAATCTTGAGAAAACCATAATTACCAAAACCAACACACGTGGTTAGAAAAGACTTCGAAAATGATGCCATTTCAAATCTTTCTTTTCTTTTTCTTTCAAAACCTTATGATCATTAACAAGTCTTTATGCACAACCATTACATCTAGTTTCCCAGTCCAAAGCATCATTTAATCCATTAACACAATTCATCACAAATCAGGGCTAGAAACTAGTCCAACACAAATCCATAATTCTTATTTCAAAACTGGTAGCATCACCCTGGCCACAAGCAGTTGGTGAGGATTCCATGTCACCACACCCACACTACAGTGCCGCGGTGAACCACCCAGCATTGGAGTTCAACCGCCCTGGCCGTAGCCTCAATTGTACCCTCACTAGTACAAGCACAGAGTGCATCCTCACAATGCCCAGGTGCCCGAGCACCTGGGGACTTTAACCCCATACCCGACAAGCATCGGCATTGAGGGTAGTCTGGGTCTACCACACCCTGGGTCCTACAGTACCACCACAGTCTCGAGACTCCTACTCCGGACCGCAAACTCAGCAATCACAACCAAGGACACGTCCTCGACATCTCTAGAGGTCTCACTACCCCTATCAGCAAGCCCTGGTCTAATTGTAGTTCCTACAATTCTCAGAAATCTCTTTAAAACCATATGTAGTTTCTCTTTTCAAAACATTTGGCAAAACCATTTTTCATTCATAAAATTCTTAATAAATCTCACACATTATGCGTCACATATTCATCTATGGTTCTCAAAAACCCAATCATTCATTCATGGTCATTGTACCATGCATTCACCCCTCACATGGGTTCACATTTATCCCACATAAATCATGTTTCACAATTCATGGAAAATATCATTAAAACAACATGTTTGCATGTTCCCATGAATCATTTCTATGCATCTCATACATTTATCAAAATTTATTAACATTTCAAGATATTTCTCAATATAGCCTTGGGTCATGATTCAGCATACTGAATAGGGTCCCGGTAGATCGAAAATCCCTAGTTCGATCGTTTCGGACGACCGAATGATTTTCGACCGTTTGCTCAATATACCAAAACCATTTTTCAATGTGAGAAATATTCACTAGGTAACCTACCTGGGAGCATTTCAGCATACCATTTTCTGCAATTGCAGAAAACCTCCCTGGCCACCATTGTGTCTTCTCTCCAAAGTGGGAGGAAGGAGAGGACCCCTCTAAATCACCTCAAAAATTACAAGTAAAACATGGAGTGTAGACCTCCAAGTCTACTTCAAAACCTTTCAATCCAAACATAAAACCATTGAGCATGTTGTTCTTTAGAAATTCACAAAGGCATAAGACTCATATGAAAACACTGTAGCATGCATCAAGAACACCCACGAAAATCCCACGAAACATCCATGAATCAACATGATATCTTCACAAACACGTTATTCATCTCATTCACAACATTTTCCATATTTTTGCATGACTTCTACATCATTATTCATGATTTATCCCATAAACTCAACATACCGTAATAGGGAAAGGAAGGAGGAGGGGAGACGCGTACCTGGCTTCGGCAAGCCTCGTGTGCCCTCGACCCCTGACAATGTGCGACACCGGCCTTCCCCTGTGTTCGCGTGATTCCTCCGACTTACAGCTAACTCCTTAGCCTCCACACTCCCGCTGGTTCCTCCTCTTCCCCATCGCACTCCACGCCTCCCTTTATCGCCCACTCCACGTCTGCCATCCCCTGGATTCCCACCGGCTCCTCTGTCAGCCTCCCTGTCGTCGAAGGGATGGGACGAGCAGCCCTCCCACTAGGGCTCACGAGTAGGAGGAGACGGGTCACGGGTCACAGAGAAGAAAGAGGGGTCACATGCATGTGTTTGGGCTCCTTTGACCAGGTCCAAGTTCAAGTGGGTCTCACCCCCAAACATGGGTCCCAAATTCCCAAACAGACCCACAAAGCGATAGAAGTCATACCACAAGGGAAAACCAGGAACACAAACACAATGCACAGGGAGAAACCACAACCAACAAACACCACCTGGATTAACCATTAACAAACCATATATAAATAATACAAAAAATTCCATGGTTTTACATTAAATGGAAAATCAGGCACAGATGTTATAGGTACCCTGATCATCAGTGCCCGGTGATAACTGGAGTATTATATCTCTAGGTCTAGACAACAACTCAACTTGTAAACCTCAATCTCGACCTCATGAATGACAATTCAAGAGTATCATACCACCAGGATTCGATGAATAGTTGCATGCAGCATGTTGCTCTTGACCTCAACCTAGGTTACGTGCTCGATCACTCGAGAATATCGTCACATCCCCTGATCTAGGTAGAAAGGCCTTCTAGTATCTTGGTCTACCACAAAAGCTATGAAAGACTCTTTTTCAAAACATTATCACATTTTCTTGAAATCCTTTTGAAAGCCATTTTCATATCACCATAATGGACATCAAAACACCAAGCCATTATATCATATTAAATCACCCAATAGCCGATTTAAAATCCACAAATGATGGGTTCAGGCATTTGGTTTGGTAGACTGAAATCAATTTGGTCGACCAAAATTCCCTAATCCGGTGTGCTAAACCCAACCGCTCTACCAAACTAGGTGTTGTGTCCACTCCCAAGACCCAAATCCGTTGACTGAACAGATTCGGTCGATCGAATTCTAGATCAAGGGGACATTTTGGAAGCCAAAACAACACATCGAACAGAAATGGTGTACTAAATCAAGCGACGCCAGAACTCTAAACAACCCTAACCCATTAACCTTCCAAGAACAAGGAATCAAACAACACTCGATACAAAACACCAAAAATTCCATTGAAACTAGGAAACAAAGGCATTAAAATACATTACAATTCGATACAAAAATCGCCACGATCCACTAACTGTAGCTTAAGGTATTAAAATCTAAAGCAAGAAGGCTCAAAACGAATGCATAGTGCCAAACCAACATTTAATTCATCATAAATTCTCATAAATTATAAATCACCACCAGGCATTAAAATCATGCGAAGCTACTCATTTCAATCATTTCTACACAAATTTGAAGAAGAAAGGGCGAGGCGTGCACCTTGAGGCAATTACTAGTGTCATGTAATGACCCTCAAGTCGCTACCAACTAGCCTAGCTACAAACTTCCATTTTATTATTTTTATCGTTATTATCAACCAATAATTACACTAATAATACAGCTAAGGCTAAGTACTTTCAATAGTAAATAAATCTACTGACCAATAGAAATAAAACAAAACTAACTCTCACCTAAATCCCCGATGTGTGGCGGCGTGACTCCTCCTATATGCACTAGCAAGCAACAACTATTATCCTACACCTGCCAAAACACACAAAACAAGGCTCACGTGAGTGACCACTTAACGGTCACCTAACACGCACCCCACCTACAACTCAGTAACCTAAGCCAAGTGCAACTAAGCATAGGCATCACACCTAGATGCTGCCAAACTAAAAGGGGAAATCAATTGATGCCCAACACAAAAGCACTAGCATCTCCCTTGGACACTGCAACACAAAACAAGATAGTCTACCACTGTTCGATAGGCCACAAAATCACAAAACCATACCTTTAAAGCCATTCTTTTCTTTTCCATTTGAAAACTATGTGCATGCTCTTTCAAAATCTTTTATGCATGCTCGAGATGGCCTCACTTACCAAATCAAGCCCAAAAGCCACACCAAAGCACAACTACAAAGCCTCTAAGCCACCGCTCCCAAAACATGAAGCCAAAACCACGGCCTCCTCCAAGCCTAGAGCCTGATTTCCTGAACCAAGTCTCCGTACAAACCACAAGCACAACAGTGTGTCAAACTACTCAGCACTAAACAGACAAAATTAGCCACACACAATCCACCAAAGTACGACCAACGGTGTCTACACTACCGAAGCCCAAGGCCGAAGCCCAAAGACAAACAAAAAGGGCCCAGCCCAAGCTCTGTTCAGAAAAAATAGAACGAAAACTTCATCAAAAAACAGAGGCCCAAGCCTCACCATGACCATGGCCCGAAAAGAAAAAAGGGCCTGCCCTGCTTAAAACAAGCAAAAACTGGCTCGAAGCCAAGCTACAGTGCCAAAACCACAGTATCACAGGCGCCTCGAGCCAATGAAGACAGCCGTGCAGCACAAAAGTAGTCCAACAGTACTCCGAACTGAGCAACAACGCCATGCATGTTGGCTTTATTAGCCATATCTTGATTTTGATGATAACAAAAGACTAATGTATGCTTATCTTAATTTTGATGATTATTCACTTGTGCTTATTTTCATAAATATTATAATGTGAAAAAGATTTAAAGTATCTTAGCA
>JAMKQA010047557.1:0-10658 GCA_024699735.1 Posidonia australis | reverse complement strand
ATTAATTGTTCTCTGAGTTTGTGTGTTTTATTTTAACCAGAAGGGGGAAACAAATATGTCTCTACTCTCCTAGGCATGTCAAGTGCGAAAGGGGAAGAAAACACACAAGTAAGGCAAGCAAGCAAGCAAACAACAAACAAAAAGTTTGATCATGGCATGTGCAAGTGTCGTGACATCATGATTGTGAAAAGAAAACATCCATCACATCAAAAGGCAGGATATATAACGTGTGTGCAGTGACAGAGCAAATGTGTGAAAGAAAGTGTGAAAAGCACACTCCAAGTAAGCAAACAATCACAAGCAAGGCAAACAAACAAGCATGTAACACCAAAGCCTCTAAAAGCAAGCGAAAAAACTAATCCAGAAAGCCAGAATCTAGTATCCCCAGCGGAGTCACCAATTCCTGTGACCGTGCCCCTGGCCAGGGAGTCGATCCAGCGAGGCGGTTGTGCCAGAGGGGGGGAGGAGGCCACAGCCCATGTCGAGATGGCGAGGGTGCGAGATGGGACAAGAAGGAAGAGATATGGAGTCGCCACCTGGTCTTTTAAGGGAAAGACGAGAAAAACCACAAACGAATCACTAAAAGTGAATGAATGAGACGCAAACGTGAAGGCCAGATGTCTACTAACCAGAGGATGGGTAAGGATTCCTATTACGCACGGCGAAGGTGTTAGGCACCCCCATACGCCCAAAAAATTCGGTCTTTCTAGTCTAATTCGCTTGCTTGAGGCTGAATGAGTGTTTACTATGCCTAGATTGTATTCTAATCATGCTGATGTGAGTGCCAAGACAATACTGGATGCATGTGAAAGACGATGGGCAAAAATTGCGAAGAAATCCACATGAATTGACAAAATCGTAGAAAATCACATGAAATGACGATGTTTTTGTAAAGAACGCCATCAAAAACCATGTTGATGTCAAAAGGATAAAAAGTCGAGTCAACCCAGATTCTCGGAATCATGGAAAAAGTCATGCAAATCAAAAAGGGGGAAAAATAATCCATGATGGGGTTAAATGTTGGCCCTCAGGCCTGTTACTGTACGCCCTCGGGCGATGAAATCTAAATCAAATCAGGAAAATATGAAAACATGGAGTAAAGATAGTCAAATCGAATATCAGATGAAGGAACTTGAAAACAGATTGGGGAAAAACCATGGAAGAATGCATGAAATGCAGACTTATCCAAAAAGGAGGGACTAAAGTGCAAATACAGCAAAACAGTGCAAAAATGCATGGAAATGTACCTAAATGGGTAAAATTCACTAAGGAATGCTGTAGACAAAGGTTATGCATGACTTGGCACAATAACAGACACACATGTGCATGAATTGATGGCACAGGGGCAGCTTGGTCATTTCAGTGGTTAAATATGATGAATGTATGCATGGGGACAATGTATGGTCTAAGGAATACCAAAATGTATGAAAAATGTCAAAAAGAAGAAAACATGCGAAGGAAAAGGTCATGAAACAATAAAACAATGTAATAATAATAAAGGATAAGTATAGGGACTAAAACACAAAATTCACAAAAGGGATGAAAATTTGGTTTAAAAATCATTCAGAAACTTCAATCCTAGTGTACAGATGATGGATCAAAGGACAATGTGACAATGGGATGTGAGAATTGTATTTAGATGATTTCTTGAAAACTAAGGGTCTAATTTGCAAAATTCCCAGAAAGAAAAAGTTTATGATCAAAAAATGTTTAAATAGGTTTGTTCGGATGCTAGGATGTAAAATTTAATGAAAATATGGCCATGTGATGTAACACGAGTAAAAAGTATATTTTTTGTAATTTCTTGAAAACTTAGGGTCTATTGTGCAAAATTCCCACATAGGGTTCAAATCGGACAAAAATATGTAATCAGATGTTCATTTACGTTGAAAACAGGGTTTCTTAATGGAAACCTTATTCAAATGGTGATTTTATATGTGCATGTGATCAATTAATATGAAACATGTGAGAAATGTGATTTAAAAATGTAATAAAAACTTTCATTAATGATTTTTAAAAAAAAATCAGGGACTCAGATGTAAATTTTCCTATTCAGAAACATTATTGGTTAAGTTTAGGGACTGATTTGCAAAATTTCAAGACCAAAATGTGATAAAAATCAAGTTTTTTATATTCTCAGTGTAATTATGGATATTTATAAGGTTTAAAATGGCAATTGTACAAAGAATCTCTTTTCAAAAACTCTAGGGGCCAAAATGCAATAGTTCTGGACTTAAATGTGATAAAAGCTTAATTTTAATGATAATCAGTGTAATTGTTAGAATCTTCAGGGTTTAGAATACAAATTTCACATAGAAAACCTTTTTTTAAAAGCCATAGGGGACAAATGCAAATATTCTAGACCTAAATGTAATGAAATCAAGTTCTAGGGACCAGATGTGATAAAAACATGCATTAATATGTTAAGAATTAAAAGATGAACTATGTAGGGGGCCACATGCAAAATCCATAGAGAAAATAAAAGAAATAAAAAGTATTTTAAAACTACAGGGATTAAAGTGAAAAAGTCTGGACCCATATGCAATAAAAAGGACCTAAACGTAATAAAATAAGGAGTTAAAAGTAATAATCAAAAACTTAAAATAAAATAATAAAAAAACCTAAATCTCTTCAATTCGAAGATCACCGGTGGATCGTCGGCGACCCCTCGCAGGTGCCAACTCCGGCGAGCTCCTGACAGTGACGCAGCGGCGAGAAGGCATTGACGGTGGTCGAGGAAGCAAGGGGCGCCACGACGAGCTCCCCCACGGTGGTGGGATGCGCTGGGGAGGCCCGAGAGGCCTCCCCCACCTCGAGCTTCGGTGAGCGGCGTGGCGACGACGATAGCGACTTGGCGGCGGCGTTACAGCAGCGATGAACGGAGTCCAACTGCTGGGGAAGCTCCGGGGAAGTGCTCGGAGGGTTCCAATGGGTTCATCGGAGGTTGGGGTGGCCTGACGAGCACTCCCCACCTCGCGCTCCAGCGATGGGTGTAGCGGCAACGACGGCGGTCTTCCGATGGCTGAAGCGATGTCAGGTCTGCACGGGGAGGCTTGTGGCGGAGCCCCTTAGCGTGGCCACTAGCGGTGGGGACCTCCGGAGGCCTCGAACGACTACACAGTGGGGATCACCGGCGCAGAGCAGCGGCAAGATTGCAGAGTTGACAGCGACGCCTCTCCTGGCCACGGGAAGCCAAAGAATCCTCCCCTGAGCGTCGTGGCCCAGAGAGGAGGAAGGCCCGTGGGGCCTTGCCTGAAGCCCAGCGGCTTGAGGCTCGCCGGTGGTGGGTTCACCACCAGAGGCGATGCAGCAGCGGGCAGGAGGCGCCGCACCACCACGACTGGTTCAGGGAACCTAGAGGCAACTACGAGGCATGCTATGAATTGAAACAGAGGAAGAAGAGGATTACCTGGATGGCAGTCTTGCTGTCCTTCGACGACGGCGACGACACTCCTCTAGGCTGAGGCGCTGGTGGCGTTGGCTGAGGTCCGGGGTTGTGGAAAAAGGCTAGTGGGGGTGGTCTCATGCTTTGAGAATAGGCTAGGCTTCTCTGGAGTTTTGCAGGGGTCTCTCAAGCTCTCCTTCTCTCTCCGGCCCTCTCCGTTCAGTTCCCTCCCTCCTCTCTCTCCAGTTCAGTTCAGATGTTCTCCCCTCTCTTCTGGTGGTTTTTTTTTTTCCAATCTTTTAAGAGAGGAAGGAGTGGTCAAGAGGTCATGGCGTCGTGGCTGTAGTTGGGTAGAACATGGAAAATGGGTGCAGTTGGGGAAATGGTGCGGGGAGGAAGAAGACATAGTATTATTTTCCATTTCCTAAGTTCTGTTGGTTGAGAAAGATGTCATGGGTGTATTAGGCTTAACGGGCCTTGTTTTTTTTATTTGGGCTTTTGGTTTGTTTTTTTTTGTTTTTGCCTTTGGTTTTTTGTTGTTTTAGGTTTTAGGGTTTTGGTTTTATTTTAGGTTTTTGGTTTTGTTTTAAGTTTTTGATTTCTTTTTTAAGTTTTTAATTTTGTTTTTGATTTTAATAATTTGCTTTGGTGATTTTAATTAAATTTTGATTTTGTGATTTTGAAGTTTAATTGTTTTTTTAAAATTAGGGTTTTTAGGAGTTTGAATTTAATTATGAGATTTTAAGTTAGTTTCTTTTAGGATTAATTAATAATTTAAGGTTTTTTAATCATTTTAGGGTTTTATGATTTAATTAATTAGTTTTAAATTAGGATTTTATGGATTTAATTATTTTGGGGTTTTTGGATTTAATTAATGTTTTTAGCTTAAAATTAAATGGATTAAAGTGGTTTTAATGGATTTTATTTGATTTTGACTTTAATTAGGGTTTTCACTTGATTAATTTGGATTTAAAATGTTTTTAAGTGGATTTTGCTTGATTTTGATTTTAATTAGGGTTTTACTTAATTAATTAGGGTTTCAAATGTTTTTAGGTTGATTTAAGTGGGTTTTGTTTAATTTTGGTTTTAATCTAGTGGTTTTTGCTTGGATTAATTTAGAGTGGGCTTATGTGGGCCTAATTGGCCTAATGGGTTTGTGTGGGCCTAGAGTGGGCTTTATTAGCTTGAGTGGGTCTAGTGGGCTTATGTGGGCCTAGTGTGGTTCTAGTGGGCTTGTGTGGGCCTAATGGGCTTGTGTGGGCCTCAGTGGGCTTAGGGTTCTATGGAGTTAGGGTTTAGGAGTGATGGTTGCAACTAGAGCATCTTCGAGAGGAGCCTGCCGCCAAGTGACTGCAAAATCGGGGTGTCTACAGTCTCCCTCTCCAAATTTTCATAAACTTCTCTTGCATGCTCCTTCATGTAAGTTGAATGCAGGGAGAAAAAAAAACCTTCATTTAAGACTAACCAAAACCCCCCCCTCCCAACGAGCGATTTCCTCCTCTCCCATCTACGTGCTCTCATCTCCCCTTCTTCTCCTTCTTCCCCACTACGAGAGGTGGCTAGGGCTGAGGGCGTACGACGGAGTACTGGTGTAGGCGCGACATTGGTGGAGTGGCACCAGTGTGGGCTTCGGCAAAGCGGCACTAGTGTGTGCGACGCTAGGGGTGTAGGTGGCATCGACGACGTGGGGCATCGGATCTTTCGTGCCATCGGGACGTATGGCATCGATGCGAAGGGAAGAGTGTCACCGGCTAACATGGTGCTCCTCTCCCCTTTGTCCTCCGTTTTCTTCTTCCTTTCCATGCTTTCCTTTGGGTACGATGGCTCTCTCCGCTATTCCCCACCGCCGTCGTGGGTCGTTCGACACCAACAACGGGGCTCATTGGAGTGATGGAGTAGCCTGGTGCCCCTAGGGAAGAGGTGGCACTACGGTTGGGTGCCAAGACGTAGGGTGTCATTGGCTCTATGTGACGGCTGGATGTCACCAAACGATAACCGTGCTGACGGCTACAGGCCAGCGGCAATGGGTTGGCACTATCCCGTTTTGGACGACCACTGGTGTTGTCTCTTCCCCTTTCCTTCATGCCTTTCATTTTCATTGTGTTGCTCGGGGAATATAATGTCAACCCTTGCTTTGATCTTGTTTGGAATTTCCATATTTTTGCTTGCACCATGTCCTTGATTTGTTTGAACGGAGTTTGAACAATGATTCAAAATGCCATAGATTAGCTTAAAAGAAAACTACCTTTGTTTCTATGCTTGGGAAAAAGCCAAGGTTTTGCTTGAGTAGGGTTGTCGACTCACTGCTTGCATGGTGCCTTTGTTTATATTTTTGTTTGCATCATTCTTGTAAAATGGCATATATTTGGTTGACTAATAAGATTTGCCATAGACCTTGCTCTTGAATAAGCCCTGGATTTTTAAATGATACTGTAAGATGCCAATGAGTTTGCTTAAGTGATACTATGAAAGTGCCTTTAGTTTGCAGAGTAGGCCACCATTTCTTGTGTTTAGATAAACCTCTTATCTTGTTCAAATGTCATTCCCCTTGTTCTTGAGATACAATTTTGACTCTACTTGGACATGGTTGTACCCTTGTTTGAAAAACTATGAAAACTACCACATCTTTGCTTGGATGCGATCTTTGACTATCTGTGCTCCTTTGGTGTCATGGCCGATAAAGGTTTTCCTGTGCTTGTGATATGTCACAATTGTTGATAATTTGTTTGCTTTGGTTTTCTCGACTCTAACTACACCATGATCTTTCATTTGCAGTTAGACTTTGAGTATGAGATCTCCTAGGTGAGTGGGACCACTTTTGGCTCACAGGCCTAGGGTTGTGGGGCCAGTTCGTGCTCTTCCAAAATCGCCTTTAGCTCATGAGTCTTAGAGAATGTGGTGTCCAACATACCTAAGGATGTAAGAAATCTTCACTCCTCCGGTTTTGTTTTCTTTTTTCTAGCATGTGTCAATCTGGCTAACTTGATTGTTGGCAGGAGTCCGGTAACTTTGAGGGCCACTCTTGGACGAGGGCCACATCTACAACTGAGAAGGCTTTGAGGTAAGTCCCTCTTTCCTTGCACATTTCTCTATTGATTGCATAAATGGTTATTGACTTTGTTGCTTCTTCTGCTACTCAGGTGGGCAACACGAGGTGAGTCATGCGGTTCCTATGGACGTCGATGCTGGACCACTTCGAGCACCTCCCGGGATTTTTGAAGGAGTTCCTCCTCCACCGCATGCCTTTCGGTATCCTCCTGTGATTTCGGGCCATCCGCAGCCACTACAAATTCTTCCAGACGTTGGCAAAGAAGTGGAGGCATGAAACACACACCTTCCATCTACCCTTTGGCAAGATGACAGTCTTGCTGGAACACTAGGCACTACTAACGGGCTTCAGCTTCAGGAAGGAGCTGATCATCGGGAAGTCTACCCTGGGCTTTGCAAAAGTCTCTCGCCTACTGGGTCATGAGCCGCCCCCGAAGACCCAGTCAGCCCACTACTTCTGTTATAACTAATTGCAGGAGTGGAACCTCTTCTGACTAGACTCCACTCTGGATTGGAGGGAGGATGGCTTTGTTCTTCACCAATTCTGGTAGGAGCTCATGGGGCAGATATTTTGTGATACCTCCGGCTACTGCATGTCGATTGATTGGCTGATATATTTTGCCGACTTAGATCATCTGGACCGGTTGTGACCATCCAGTGGAACCCTGCACGGCTCTCCTTACCGATGCGTGGAAGCACACGAGGAGTTCCGATACGGTCACAGCGAAGATGGTGAATCCAGAGAAGAAGACTAGACTCAGAAACACCAAGGAAAGATAAGAAAGGATAAGGAAAGGAGTCGCCACCTAATCTTTTAATGGAAAGTCGAGGAAAACCAAACACAAAAGAAAACCAAAAAGAAAACAAGATGAAGAAAACATGTATGCTCCATGCCTAATGGATGTAGTGCACAAATCAATGCGGGCCATAGAAAGGGTAAGGATTCTTGTTACACGTGGGGATGGGGTTAGGCAAACCCATGCGCCTGAGGAACTCGGTCTTTCTAGGTTTCCTAATTGCCAATGGTTTATTGGGTGTGTGCTTGCCTATTTTGAATGCATATGCTAAAGATGACTGAAAAACATACCAAATCAAAGAGAAGAAATGAATAAAAGGGAAAAAGTTAATCTGAGGGACAAATGTAGGCATTGAGAATGCCGCTTTACTGTACGCCCGTGGGCGATGAGGAAAATCGTGAAAATTGAGGAAACTCTTAGAAAGCGTCACGCAAATCAGCAGAAACTCGAAGAAATCCGAGAAAATCAAAATGGGGAAAATAATCCTCATTCGGGACAATGTCGGCATCGTTAAACCTGTTAATGTACACCCTCGAGCAATGGAAAACCAAATCAAACCAAAAAAACGCGAAAATTAGAAGAAATCTAGGAAACGGTGAGAAAACCAAGCTTGAAATGAGTTAGAAATGAATGCACAATGCGAGGAAGAAAATACGAGAAAACATGTACGAAAAAGTGCAACAAAATGTGGAAAATGCATGTGAGAGTGTAAAATGTAAATTCCAAGGGCCTTTGTGCAAAAAAAACCAAATTCTGAGTGAAAACTTAATTTCTAAAGCTAAATCATCAAAAATATATAGGAAAACACATTTCATGTAATTTTGAAGAAATCCAGGGTCAAAAGTGCAAAACTGTGCATTTTTGGTCAACTTGAAGATTCCTAGGGGTCAAAAAGCAATTTTGCCATTAAAACATGTATTTAATGCAATTCTGTGGAAATTCAGGGTAAACTATGCAAGAAAAAGAATCCATGTTGAAAACAGAAAGTTCTAGGGACTAACATGTAAATTTAGCCTAGAAAACATGCATTCAGTGTGAATTCTGTAAAATTCAGGGGCTAAAATGCAATTTAAGTCACATTTTAACAAATATTTGAATTTTCAGAGTTTAATTAGCAATTTAGATAGAGAAACATACATTCAGTGTTATTTTAATGAAGCTCAGGGGTTTAAATGCAATTTTACCAGAGAAATATGCTTTCAGAATTATTTTAATGAAACTTAGGATTTTAAATGCAATTTTTGAGCATATTTGAGTGAATGTTTGAATATCCAGGGTTTAATTTGCAATTTTAATAGAGAAATATGCATTCAGAACTATTTCAACAAAGTTCAGGGATTTTATGCAAAACTTCTGGACATTAATGCATGAAAAGAGATTCTGGGGGTGTTTGTCAAACTTTGAAGCCTGGAAAACATTATTAAGAAAGCTCATGGGGCACATTGCAATATTTTCAAATCAAATTTTATTCAAATGATTTTAAAAAAATGCAAGGACCTAATTGTAAAAAAAAGGACCTACTCGTAAGAAAATAAGGGCCTAAATGTAAGAAAACAAAAAGTTTAGAAATTATTTAAAAGAAAACTTATTTTTTATTTTTTATTTTTAAAGAAAAAGAATCGACCGCCGCCGGCAACAGAACTCCGCCGTTGACGACCGTTAGAGGGACTTCAGAGGCTATCCCATGGCCTGATCTAAGATCAGACCTCACGGGGAGCAAGAAGAGGAGGGGAAAGAAAGATCCATTGGTCTATATCGAGGATTCAACGGCTGGAGTGGGCCTCCCACCTCCCTCGCCGCCGTAGCACTCCAGTGACGGCGCCAGAGAAGAAGGAGGCTGTTGGAGGGCCATAGCGCGTGATCCAGAGGTCCAGGAAGCATGGAGGCAACGAGTGGAGCATTTCTCCTCTTCCAGAAGCAAGAAAGGGACACTCCTCCCATCCTCAGACATAGCTCACCGTCGACGCGATCCAACTCCGGTGAGCTCGATTGCAGAGATGATTCAAGGCACGTGGCTTGGCTCTGAAGGCTCTGGTGTGCTGGTGGTGTGCCGTGGAGTGTTTCTGGATGATCGAAGAGGCATGGCGGAGCTGGAGGCACACGTCCCTTCACGATTCTCAGTCGTCTTCCCCGACCACGACGAGACGTCGTGGTTCCGACGAGCTTCTAGTGGAGGCTCAGGGAGGCAGCGAAATGATGCGCAGAGGGCTGGAAGAGCTAGGGGGAGGTCTGGGAAGGAGGATCCAAGGCTTTGGGGCACGATCAGAGTAACAGATTCATCCCCCCACCTACATCACCGGAAAACGGCTATGGTGAGGCTAAAAACTCTAATTTCAGCCAGAGAAAACCTCTGGCACGTTTGGAATCGCTCAGGGAAGATGGAAGGACACTAGAGAAGCTAAAATGAAGAGGAATTGAGGCTCATGGAGGGCGTACCTGGTCTGACAGTGAGCTTGGCCATTGGAGCTTGCCGGAGGCCACTGGTGGTCACCAGAGATGGCTGAAACTCTTATTTTTCTCCGCCACGAGCTTCCTCCTTGCTCCAAGATCACTTTGGTAGCTCTGATTGGGAGAAAAAGCTTTGGGAAGCTCTTCTCTCAATTTTCCCAAAAATCCATTTTTCACTTGCAAATGTGGCTATTTATAGGCTTCCAAATGGCTTGGTTTGTTGTTATGGTTAGAGTAGAAGGTGGTTAAGGAGAGGTGGGAAGTGGTTAAGGTTGTTGGAGTGAAATGGGAAATGGTTAAAGTGGTTAAGAAGAGGTGGGAAGTGGTTAAGGTTGTTGGGGTTTGACTTATGGCTTAGGGTTTGATTTATGGTTTAGGGTTTGACTTATGGCTTAGGGTTTGACTTATGGTTTAGGGTTTGACTTAAGGTTTGACCTAGGTTTAGGGTTTGGATTAGGGTTTTGAATTTAATTTTGGTCTTAACCTTGGACTTAAGGTTTGGATTAGGGTATAACCTAGGTTTTAGGGTTTTTTTTTTTTTTTTGCCAAGAGTAAGGAGGGACACCCTCAAAATGTATAAAAGTTAAAAATGTACAAAAAGATTGAGTCGAAAGTTGACCCAAGACTAGGGCAAGTAGCCCTTACAAGGCCCATGGCCACCCATAGTCTATCAAAAGAGAAGCCAACACTTGGCAGAAACCAACCATCCCCCAACAGAGAATACCAAAAACAAGATGCTCACAAGGAACAGGAGCATGCAGCCAGAAGGCACAAGGGGGATCACAATCCAGCCCCAAAACTATCGTGGACTGAGCAAAAGCCCAAAATCACGATCACCAGTCCCAAATGCAATCCTGAGACCAAGAAGGCCCAGAACAAGCGCCAGCAGGAAGCCAAGGTGCCCGCGAACCAGGCCGCACAGCAAAAATAGGTGTTGATCAACCACAGAGGCCAGCCCACAAAATGAGTCAACCACCGAA
>JAMKQA010047556.1:0-15991 GCA_024699735.1 Posidonia australis | reverse complement strand
TGTTTTGGAAAAAGAAAATGAATTCCAAAAGGGTTTTGAAAGGAATGTTTTGTAAGAAAAGAATTTTGGTTTTGGGATTGAATTCCCAAGGGATTATTTAATAAAAGAGAATGATTTTCGAAGGAGAAAACCAAGATTTTGCAAAATGATAAGAAACAAGTTTCTTTTGGTTTTGCCGAGTTTTCTTTGTAGTTGTATGTTTTGGGGGCACGTACTGGGTGACTTAGATGTCACTCATGCGTGGTTTTGGTTTTCAGGTGCAGACCTCGTGCAGCCAGGTTCGGGTGCAGGAATTGGAGCTTCTAGCCGCACATCGAGATCCTAGAGGTGAGCCTTAGTTACAGTCCTATTTGTTCTGTAATTTTGTGTAATTATGCTTGTGATACTGTATTTTGGTAACGTGCCCGGGATCGAGGCGTTACAATATAACAATAAAAGAAGCAAGTAAGTA
The DNA here is from genome assembly GCA_024699735.1 of Posidonia australis. NCBI lineage: Eukaryota > Viridiplantae > Streptophyta > Magnoliopsida > Alismatales > Posidoniaceae > Posidonia > Posidonia australis. The sequence goes on along the minus strand of JAMKQA010047556.1, from coordinate 15,540 downwards.
TGAACTACATAGATATCTCAAACATGAAATATATAACAATAAAGGAAGTAAATAAGTATTAACTACAAAAAGATCTCAAACATGAAATATATAACAATAAAGAAGCAAGTAAGTATGAACTACATAGAGATCTCAAACATGAAATATACAATAATATCAACTAGAAGCTATCTCATCACGAATGCGATCACGTATGACTCCCATCAATGTGTCATCTAGAATGGATGTCTCATCATCTTCATGCATAGTTGGATGATCATTGTTCAGTTGCACTTCTTCATCTTGGAATGCAAACAAGATTTCATCTTGAAGGCCTTACTCAACAATGAAGTTGTGAACAACCATTGTAGCCACAACTATCATCACTTGCTCTTTGTAAGAGAAAGGAGGCATGTGATTTATTATGTTCCATCCTTTTTTAATAACTCCAAATGAACGCTCAAGGACCTTCCTTAGTGAGGAATGCAGCATGTTACATTTTTCCTCCTTCCCACGAGATTGAACAACCTAAAACTTTGGTAAATCTTATACCTCGATAAGGGGATAAAAAGCCCTTTCTATTGGGAAAACCAATATCTACAACATAATATTTTTCTGCATTGAAAATATATAGTAAGATATAAAAAATCTCAACACAATAACATGTAAAAGAGATCTACATAAATGGATTCTTACTAGCAGGTGGCAAGGGAAAGTTGAGGGATGGGTTGTAAAGTGCATGATTCAATACTTTACAATCATGTGCAGTACCTTCCCATCTAGCTGAAAAGAACGTGAATCTCATATGAAAGTCACATACAACAAGGGCATTTTGGGTATAGTGTTTGGGATCCTTTCTGTAGGATCAAGTGACTTCTCTAGAGGGGGTGAACAGAGAATTTTAGTTTTAAATATTTACTTTCCCAATTTTAGTTACAAGTTAAACAAAATGAGGTGTTTTAATTAATTAAACAGGCAACTATTACACAATCATATAGATTTAAAATTAAGATTAATTCACGCACAGGAAGGGGATGAGAGATATTGAATGCTCATGCAATTTATAGTGGTTCGGCCAAACCCCGGCCTAGTCCATTTTTCAAGACCTTCTTGAGATTTTCCCTTATACTAATATAATTAAACACTTACTTGTGTTGATTGTCCCACCAATCCAATCCTTGCTCCATCCACTTCTCGTACCCCGAGAAGCTAGAGCTTCTTCTTGTATCTTTACAACTGATGAATTCCCGTTCACAGAGCGCTTTTAAATCGAGATTACAACACCAGGCTTGTGAAGAGAACATAGGACAAAGTTGAGCACAATAATCAAAGGTTACAAGTAGATTGATGTGATGTGTCCTATCATGGCTTGTAAAGGTTCTATTTATAACTAAAGGACCATTAAAAGATGTGTCTAACGACTATAAAAACGGTCATAAACGGTTAGTCTATCGGTATGCTGTTTTGACCATGCCATTTGTGTCTTCAAACTACAACTCTCAAGTAATTCGGTATGCCAGAATTATTTCGGTATGCCAAATCCTCCTGATTCGGTATGCCATTTGAGTACAGCATGCCGTTTTGTCTTCAGCATTATCTCCACAGTTCTTTTCGGAGTTCCATTGCTTATGCCAATTTTTCCTGATTCGGTATGTCGATTTTCCTCTGTATGTCGTTTTTGATCCTTTCATCTTTGATTCGAAACGCCGATGCTTGTGTCGTTTCTTCCTGATTCGACATATCGATTTGGTTCAGTATGTCGAAATAGTTCTTTTGTTTTACAGCCAATTTGCTAAGTATAACTTTACATATACATTTACAACATATCACATAAAGTTTTCATGACTCAAGTAATTACAATTCTTCAACCTTATTTTTCTTTCACGAAAATATACAAAAAATTCATTTGTCCAAGTGTAATCATCAAAACATAATATATTTCTAACAATCTCCTCCTTTTTGATGATGACAAAATCAAAATATTAAATATGAGTTCTAAACATACAAGATAAGAATTTTCAATAACCTCCCCCTTAAACTAAGCTCCCTTTATGAATTTTTAAAATTTTCTAAACATATGGTATATTGTTAATATTGATATTTTCATATATACTATATTTCTCCCCCTTTTTAGCATAATCGAAAAGATATGATATTTTATGAATAACTCTCCCCCTTTGAGCTATAGACAATATATAGAATCATTATCAATTAACCAAGACAATCATCAAAACATTGATAAAGTCATTAATAACTCAAATAAGTTACACAAGATGTCCAATTATCACAAAATTGTAAAGATACAAGCTAGTGATGCTACAACAACTAATCTAAGGAGAAGGCGGATTAATGTGTTCAAGAATATCCTGGTGATAGTCTTGAAGAGTGTCTTGATACGCTTCAACTCGATCACTGAGTTTCTTTATACTTTCCATATATTCTTGATGTCGTTGATTTCGTTGAAGCATCAAGTCAAAAATCAACTTTTGTTGTTCCATCATTTGCTTCTGTTGTTGTAGTTGGATGTTCATCATTTGCTTTTGATGAAGATACATCTCTGACATTTGTTGTTAAAGTAAATCCAATTTCTTAGACATACTAGACTCTTCTTCTGCTTCTTCTTCAGAACTGGCATCTTCGTCTCTTGCTTGGGTTCTCGGTGGTACAGAAGAGGAATCCTCTGAAAGATTTCTAATTTTACTATGAAGCTCGATAGATTGATCCATTTTAACCACGGCTTAGGTTCCTATGGGCTTGGATTTAACAGGTAGGCTTGGTTCATCATCAAGGGGAATGTCATAATTTTCAAACAAATAGGTTAAAGGAGGACCAAAAAATAACTTAGTTTTGACATAAGTGATGCAGTGAAAAATCACTTGATCCCAATTGACTGGAAATTGTTTGACTATAGCATAAACCACCTTAAGTGTAAGCTCGCTTAACTCATCTTGGCGACCTTTCTTTTGGACTAGATTGGTGGCCACAATATAGGCGATAAAACGTGATTGCTTGGTGAGTTATTTAATTTTACTGGGTTTGAAAGTGCTCCTAGGGTTCAAAGATATAGCTTTATTGATTTCAGAGTAGGACCAATCTAATTCATAAATGAATAAAGTAATATCGGTCCTTGAAGATGGAATTTTAAACAATTGACCTAGTAACACATCATCAAAATCTATAGTATTTCCACAAATGTAAAAATAGGCTAGAGAATGGAAATAGGTCATGTTGGCATAAAATTGAGACACAAGATTAGGATAGTAGAGTCTATCACCAATAGAACTTAAAAAAGGAATTAAACCCTGGAACTCAAACAGTGGCTTAATGGAATCTAGATCATGGAAAACTATCCATCTTCCAGTAAGTACCTCTTTGTTGGCAAACCGTTCGCGGTGAGCTCGCTCGGCCTCATTGTCGATGAACCGATACTTCTGAGAGTGGCTATCGGAAGCTCCCGGTGTTTCTTCAGATTGCTTCCGTTTTCCACGAGAGGCAAGCATTTTCATAGGGGCCATCCTTAACGAAGGTGAGAAACCAGTAGAGAAGGGGAGAGGAAGGATCAGAGAGGATGTTGAGACTAGAGATGAGGGGATTCGCGGATGGGAAGGAGAGGGAAGGGTTTTGGCGGAGAGAATCTGTCGGTCGTATATTGAAAACAATGAGAAATAACCCTAGGTTTTGGGTTTAAAACAGGATTTGCCATGAATTCGGTATACCAAAAAAATAATCGGTATGTCGAAATCAATTACAGGAAATTTCGGAACATTCTTCGGTACATGAATCGGTGTGCCGAAAATAGTGACTCAAGGGATTAGGTATACTGGTTATTTTCAGTATGCCGAAGTAGTCTGTCTAGAGAAAACTATCAAAAAATCGGTATACCGTTCAATTTCGGTATACCAATCTAGTAATTTTTGGTAGATACCTTCGGTATTCTGAAAAGCCACAAAGTGTGTGTCACGCCCCAAATTTTCCACAATAATTTAAGCAAATTAAATTACGAGAAAACTAAAGCTAAACAGTAAATATCTGACTACCAGGAACTTGTGTGTGTGGCTAGCAAACTCCAGACTATATGCACTACGCTAAACCAATCGCATGTCTGCACCTGCAAGCAAAACCACAAGGAAAACGCATGAGTGACCAAAGTCACCCTGTACGCACCCCACGAAAACCGCGGAAAACAAAACCATAATCAATTTCCCGTTTTAAATTCATTTCACAAACTCTTTTCTCAAAACCTCATAAATTCGGCCCACACCGCCCAAAACCACAAGCAACGGCCCTCAATGGCCAAAACCACACACAGTGAGTCGTGAAGCCCGGCATCAAGCAACCAAACTCTGGCCACACGCAGTCCACCGAGGAGCGACCCCAGCATTCTGCACTACCACGGTGAAGCCACCCTATGCAAGAGCGATCACCGTCCCATGATTCCCCTCCCTCAGGAGAACCCTCAGAAGCCAACCCCTCCCTGGGAAGGCTTTCCTATCTCTCAAGACTCTACCAGCTACGAGGCACGTGTCCCACCCTCACTGACCACCACAAGGTACGCCTCCTCACGGTGCCCTCAACACACGGTGCTTAGGAGAGAGTCTCAAACCTCCACACCAGACAACACCCGAGCCTCAGTGCTCACAGCGACAGCAGGAGTATCATACCTCCCTGTCATGCCACAAAACACCTCAACCCGCAGACCACAACCCTAGCCTCGAGACGACAATCAAGGAGTCTCATACCTCCAGGACCCGACGTCCCTCAGCCTCAGGTATCTCGGCCCCACAACCACAATAGGAGACATCGCGCCCGACCACCCAAGAATGTCGTCACAGTCCCTGGTCCCGACGACACGGTCCCACGCTACCTCGGCCCGCACACAGAAAACCAGGAAATCATTTTCCAAACCAGGCCAACCATTCCTTTGAAATCCATTATCAAACCATTTTCATATCCTTTGAAAATTCTTTCAAATCCTCGGTAAAACGGCCCATCAGGTGTTCCAGAAGACCACCACTGATGGCCCACAATCCCCTCTCATAGGGACAAAACACGGCATCCAAATAGCCATCGAAAACACATTTGCAAACTCACTTGGGCCCAAAATTGGCATACCGAAAATCAGATTTGGTATGCCAAAATCCCTGGTTTGGTAGGCCGATTCTAGATCAGTCGACCAAATTAGGGTCAACGGTCAACACTCAAGCCAAATTCGGTACATCGTCCAAAAACGGATGACTGAATTCTGACCAGAGGACGTAAACTGATAGAAAAACGGTATCCCTAGCGGAAATCGATAAACTAAAATCTCCTGATTCTGTATGCCGTTTCCATCTGGTATGTCGAATTCTACGAAACCAGAAAACGGTCCAAACCCTATCGTCCGAAATCACCCCAACTAGGACCTCCAATCAGACCTCCTAAACAACCACCAAAAATCTTGTATAAAACATATGATGTAGACCCTCGAGTCTACTCCAAAACCCAACAAACAAAACTAAAATCGATTCACCATGCATCAAGATACAAAATCACAAAGGCAAAAGGGTCAAAACGCAACCACCAGCATAAATGCCCATAAATCCTCAATAAATTCTAGGAAAGGAAATTGACCTAGATTCCATGCAATCCTAGCATTTTCTACCAATTCCATGCTCTCTAATGCAAGGAGTGGAGATGCGTACCTGAGAAATGCTTCCGGCGGTCCTCGACCGACTCCGGCGGACTTCGGCGCAACCACGGCCACGAGGCACTCCACGCGAGCTCCGCACACCACCACGAGCAACCACAGCCCTCTGCTTCGCTCTCTCGACCTCTTCCTCTCTCTCTGTCGGCGCGCGCGTGAAGGGGATACAAGGGAAACAAAGGAGGTGTGGGGACAAGTGGAAAGGAAGAAGGGGAAGGAGAAGGAAGGAGAAGGAGAAATAAGGAGGAAAGGAAAGAAGGTGGAGGAGGAGGAGGAGTAGCACTGCCGAAGAGGAGAGGGAAGGAAGAAGAAGGAAGGAGAAGACGACAACGGGTGGCGAGGAGAGGTGCAGTGCAGTGCGGTGCGGCTTATAAAGCCTACGCTTGCAGTAGCTGAAAATGTGCCCACCTGCGCGTGTCAGCCACCAGCACACTACACAGCATCCAACTTCCAGCCACCACCAATGAGGCCAACTGCGAGCCTCAACCACCAGCCCACACATGCGGGCCTCATGGGGACCCCACACCAGGCCCCGCACGGACCCCACACCGGGCCCCACAAGCACAGTGCCACAATGCACAATGCCAAACCACGCACAAGGACACGCAAATAGAAGCCGACCCACGAGGCCCAAGCCCAAAAGCACAAAACCACACAACTGGCCTGGAACAGTAACACCCGTCTAGGAATAAAATTCACAAATTGTAAATAATTACAAAATGAATTTTACGGGTGTTACAGTGTATTATTTTCATATTATATCTGATAGTTTACAAATACCTAAATCTCTTCTAATTTTAATAAACTGTTGTTCATCAAGAGGTTTTGTAAAGATATCTACCAATTGTTCCTTAGTTGGGATAAATTCTAACTAAATATTATTTTTAAGAGCATGGTCTCTTAAAAAATGATGTCTTACTTCTATATGTTTAGTTCTAGAGTGATGAACTGGATTTTTAGATAAATTAATTGCACTTGTATTGTCACAAAAAATTGGAGTTGTTGACAATATTATATTAAAGTCTCTTAAAGTTTGTTTCATCCATAAAATTTAGGCACAACAACAACCAACTACAATATATTCAGCCTCCGTTGTTGAGAGTGCAATACTATTTTGTTTCTTGTTCAACCAAGAGACTAAAGAGTGTCCTAAAAATTGGCAAGTTCTACTGGTACTTTTTCTATCAGTTCTACATCCAGCATAATCAACATCACTATACCCTATAAGATCCAAGCTAATGTTTCTAGGATAATATAACCCAAAATCAATTGCCCATTGATGATATCTTAAAATTCTTTTAACAACTTTCAAGTGTGATTCTATAGGTGATGCTTGAAATCTTGCACACAAGCATACACTAAACATTATATCTGGTCGACTTGCTGTTAAATACAAAAGAAATCCAATTATCCTCCTATATCATTTTTGATCTACCTTTTGTCCATTCTCATCCTTTTCTAGCATAATGGAGGTGTTTATAGGTGTCTTAGCTATTTTGCTTCGATCCATTCCAAATTTTTTCAATAATTCCCTAGTGTATTTTTCTTGGTTTATAAATATTCCTTCGTTATTTTGCTTTATTTGTAAACCTAGAAAGAAAGTCAGTTCTCCCATCATACTCATTTCAAATTCTTTTTACATAATCATTGAAAAATCCTTGCATAGATTTTCATTTGTCGATCCAAAAATGATATCATCAACATATACTTGGATAATTAGGATGTCATTATCTAACCTTTTTATGAACAAGGTAGAGGCAATAGCACCAATCGAAAAATCTTGATCATGTAAGAATTTCCTTAATCTTTTATACCAAGCCTTAGGTGCTTGCTTGAGTCCATATAATGCTTTGTTTAATTTGTAAACATGATCTAGATTGAGTTCATCTTCAAAGCCAGGGGGTTGTTTGACATACACTTCTTCTTCAATAAATCCATTTAGAAAGGCACTTTTCACATCCATGTGAAACAACTTAAATCCTAGGTGACTAGCATATGCTAACAGCATCCTAATGGACACTAGTGTAGCTACAAGAGCATAAGTTTCATCAAAATCAATGCCTTCCTCCTGATTATAACCTTGAACTACTAGCCTAGCCTTGTTTCTAACTACATTCCTTGATTCATCTAGTTTGTTTCTAAAAATCCATTTTGTTCCAATGACTTGTTGATTTTCAGGTTTTGGGACCAACTTCCAAACATTGTTTCTCTCAAATTGATTTAACTCCTCATGCATGGCATTTACCCAATATTTATCATCATAAGGTTCAGTTACATTTTTGGGTTCAATGAATGATACAAAGGCATAAGTTGCACAACCATGATCAAAATTAGATCGTGTTTCGATTCCTTTGGACACTTCACCAATAATGAGTTCCTTAGGATGTCCATACACGTATTGCCAATCCTTATGACTAAGTTGTTCAGCATTAAGTTTTAATTCCTTAGTTAGGTTTTCTAATGTGATTACATTTACTTCTTGACCATCATCAATATTTATGTTTATTGCCTTAATTTCATTATTTTCTTCAAAATTTACATGCATTGCTTCTTCCATTATTAGTGTTATTTTATTATAAACTCTATAAGCCTTGCTCCTAGAGGAATATCCAAGGAATATTCCCTCATCAGCTTTAGGATCAAATTTATCCAAATTGTCCTTAGTGTTTAAGATAAAGCATTTGCATTCAAAAACTTTGAAGTAAGATATTCTAAGGGTCTTGCAAAACCAAAGTTTAAATGGGTTTTATTTAAAATCGGTCAAATCAAAACTCAGTTCAAAATATAACAAACAGTATTTACAGCTTCGACCCAAAAATACTTTAGCAAATTTCTTTCACAAAGCATGGTCCTAGCCATTTCTTGAAGGGCTCTATTTTTTCTTTCTACAATTCCATTTTATTAAAGGGTTCTTGGAGAAGAAAAGTAATGTTCAAAATCATTTATTTCACAAAAACTTTCAAATTCGTCATTTTCAAATTTCCCTCCATGATCACTTCTTATTTTAATGATTTTTAATCCCTTTTTATTTTGAACCCTTTTGCAAAACTTTTGAAATTTATTGAAAACGTCATTTTTGTTTGCTAAGAAGATAACCCAAGTAAAGTGCGAAAAATCATCAATAATGACAAAAACATATTTTTTACCACCTAGACTTAGTGTTCTACTAAGCCCAAACAAATCCATATGAATCAATCAAGTGGTTTGAAAGTAGAAACCATGTCTTTAAATTTAAAAGATGATTTGGTTTGTTTTCCTAATTGACATGCATCGCATAATTTGTCTTTTTTGAAATCAATTTTTGACAGTCCTATCACAAGTTTACTTTTGGGCAATTTTGATAATTGACTCATATTGGCAAGGTCAAGTCTTTTATGCCATAACCAATGTTCGTCATTTGAAGACACAAGGTAGGATAGAGTCATATTAGGTTTATGTGAAAATTTTATTTTATAAACATTATTTTTCCTCTTTCCAATAAATATGATTTCGTTGGTTTTAGTATCTATTATTGTACATTCATGTTTATCAAACATTACTTTATAACCTATATCATACAATTGGCATACACTAATCAGGTTATGTTTAAGACCATCTACAAATAAAATATTTTCAACAGAGAGATTATGAGAGTTACCTACATTTCCTATCCTTACGATCCTTCCTTTTGCATTATTACCAAACGTGACAACTCTGTCTTCTTTGGTGCTCAATGTACATAAGAGTCTATGATCTCCTATCATATGACGAGAGCATCCGCTGTCTAAGATCCACTTAGAGTTCATGATTTTTCTGCATCATAGGATGCAAGCAAAGTCTTAGGTATCCACATCATTTTTGGTTTCCTTTTTATTCCATTTATTTTAGTTTGATTGTTGTCCACCCATTTTAACTGTCTTCTTACAACAAAGATGTCCTTTTTGTTTATGGTTGCCCTTATAAATTCATGTTTATAAGGGGTGTCATTAAATTTAGAATATCTAATTCCATGTTTGTTCAATGAATGTCTTTGACTTGAGAGGATTTTATCTAGGTTTTCCTTCCCTTTTGTGAATTTGGTTACAGTGTTGAGCAAGTCATTGCTATTGATTTTTAATGTTGTAATATCTTTTTCTAGAGTTTTTATGGTATATTTCATATGGTTAATTTCTTGCTTTAGTTCAATATTTTTCTGATTTAATTTATCATTTTCATCAAACAAAATTTTACCTTCACTAATGAGTTTCTCATTTTCATTTATAAGTTTTTCTATGTTTTGATTTTGGCTTTTGTTTTTGACTTTTAGAGTCTTGTATTTTTCATATAATTCATTAAAAGTCTCCAGGAGTTCCTCTATGTTAATGTCTTCCATGTTAAAGGAAGAGTCAATTTCACTAACCTGTGCCATGAAACACATGTTGGTTTTTTCATTTTCTGAGACAAAGTCCTCATTAGAAGATGAGTTACTCTCATCCCATGTGACTTGGAGGGCTTTCTTCTTGATTGGTCTTTATTTTTTTTAATTAATTTTCATCCTTAAAAGGGGACAATCTCTTTTGAGATGTCCTGGTTTATTGCATTTAAAGCATAAGGGTGGATCATCTTTTTCTTTATTTTTATCTTGATATTTATTTAATTTCTTCTGAAATCTTCCTCTCTTAATGAATTTCTTGAATTTTCTTGTTAATAGGGCAATGTCTTCATTTTCATCTTCAGATTCTTCTAAATCTAAAGTAACTTTTAATGTTATATTCTTCTTCTTAGTGTTTTCAATTTCTTCCTTTTCCTTGTCCTTTTCTTTTAGTTGGACCTCATAGGAATTTAGGTTCCTATTAAATCTTCTAGGGAATATGTTGATAAGTCCTTAGCTTCTTCTATGGTAGTAGTCTTCTTTTCCCATTCAGTGGTAAAAGGCCGAAGAATTTTCCTTACTAATTCACTTTGAGAATAATCCTTACTAAGGGATTGTAGGTTATTAGTTATCTCATTAAATCTAGTGAACATTTCACTTATGGGTTCATTATCCTTCATTTTAAATAGTTCAAACTTGTGAACAAACATGTTTATTTTTGTTTCTTTAACTTGGTTAGTTCCTTCATGTGTAACCTCTAAAATATGCCATGCTTTATGTGAACTCTTGTAGTTTGAAATCCTATTAAATTGTTCTTTACTAACAACACAAAGTAGTATGTTTAATCCTTTAGCATCTAATTGCGCTAGGGTTTTTTCTTCATTACTCCACTCTCTAAAAGATGTAGAGCTCAAGGTAAAGCCATTTATTACTACATCCCATAATTCAAAATTTATTGATTTCAGATATATAATCATTCTACATTTCTAGTAACTATAATTTATTCTATCAAAAAATGGTGGTCTATTAATGCTTTGTCCTTCCATAATATTATTGCTAAATGATAAAGAAGCCATATATTCTAGTAGACAATTAATCTAACTCTAGAAAACCTCGCTCTGATACTAATTGTAGGATCGAGTGGCTTCTCAAGAGGGGATGAATAGAGAATTTTAATTTTAAATATTTACTTTCCCAATTTTAATTACAAGTTAAACAAAATGAGGTGTTTTAATTAATTAAACAGGCAACTATTACACAATCATATAGATTTGAAATTAAGACTAATTCATGCACAGAAAGGGGATGAGAGAAATTGAATACTCATGCAATTTATAGTAGTTCGGCCAAACCCCGACCTAGTCCACTCCTCAAGACCCTCTTGAGATTTTCCCTCATACTTATATAATAAAATACTAATTTTTGTTAGCTATCCCACCAACCCAATCCTTGCTCCTTCCACTTCTCGTACCTAAAGAAGCTAGAGCTTCTTCTTGCAGCTTTACAACAGATGACTTCCCTTTCACAGAGCACTTTTAAATCGAAATTACAACACCAAGTTTGTGAAGAGAACGTAGGACAAAGTTGAGCACAATAATCAAGGGTAACAAGTAGATTGATGTGATGTGTGTCCTATCATGGCTTGTAGAGGTCCTATTTATAACAAAAGGACCATTAAAAGATGTTTCTAACGACCATAAAAATGGTCATAAATGGCTAGTTTATTGGTATGCCGTTTTGACCTCCGGAATGCCATTTGCGTCTTCAAATTGTAACTCTCGGGTAATTTGGTATGCTAGAATATTATTTCGATATGTCGAATCCTCCTGATTCGGTATACCGTTTGAGTACAGTATGTCGTTTTGTCTTCAGCATTATCTCCATAGTTCTTTTTGGAGTCTCGTTGCTTGTGCCGATTTTTCCTGATTCAGTATGCCAATTTTCCTCTAGTATGCCGTTTTTTATCCTTTCATCTTTGATTCAGAACGCCAATGCTTGTACCATTTCTTACTAATTCGGTATACCGATTTGGTTCGATATGCCGAAATAGTTCTTCTTTTATTTTACAACCAATTTTCTAAGTATAACTTTACATATACATTTACAACATATCACATAAAGTTTTCATGACTCAAGTAATTACAATTCTTCAACCTTATTTTTGTTTCATGAAAATATACAAAAAATTCAATAGTCCAAGTGTAATCATCAAAACATAATATATTTCTAACACCTTCCACTTCTAAAAGCAAGATGTCATTCCTTTAGAACAATTGCATGGATATGAGTATCATCTATTGTTCCAACACAATCCTTAAAGTAAGGGTAATATTTGCCATTCCCATATTGCATTATTTATTGTGGTGTATTCAACAAACTTTTCTTAGGTCAGATCATTTCATGAGACGAAATACAAATGGCATCTAATACTTGAATGAAATAGTGACTAATAGTTTCACCAGAATGTTGCATGGAATGTTAGACAGAACGGTTTTTATGTCCATGAGCAATAGTCGTTAAAAAGATCCTAAGTTGTTCTTCCACAAAAACTTGACAACTATCACTCAAGTAATCATTTACCTTGAACATAGAACTTAGCCTAATGAACACATGAGGTAGACGCCTACCAGAGTCAAAGCATACCCTCAGATGTCCATTTAATATGTTATGGATAACTTGATTACCGATGAAAGGAGCATCATGAACAATTCTTTTTATTAGGTATTTCTCAATATATTACTGCATCAAAGCAACTATAAGTGCAATTAAAGCATCTTCTTAATTCTTCATCCTCATAGAAATCTTCCTCATTACTTTCCATATCATCAAAAGCACAATCATAATCGGAGCAATCACCCTCAGAATCCATCAACTAGTTCCTCTAACAAAATAAAAAAAAATTCTTCTAGAATAAACAACATATCATATTTCATCTTCAAAGACAACTATACACATCATATTACAACAAAAAATACCATTACAGATATGAGTATCAATGATGCAAATTGAAAGACCATAAATAAAAATTAAGTTCAATAACTAGTAAAAAACAAGTAACTAAACAAGGAAAAAAATTATATAGAATCAATAAATAATTTCAACTGAATAAATAAAGAACTTCAATAACAAGAACTTCAATAATAATTCGAACATGTAGTAATCAAGAGTGAGTTGAACATGTCGTAATCAAGAGTGAGTTGAACTGAATAAATAAAGTGTTGGATTGAATGACTTCTCTAGAGGGAGGTGAATAGAGAAACTTAATTTTCTAATATCAAATTACCTAATTTTAGGAATAAGTTTGACAAAATGAAGTATGTAACAAGAAACTATAACAAAATCATACGAGTTTGAAGTTAACACTAATTCATGCACATAAAGGAGATGAGAGACAATGAAAACACAAATTATTTATAGTGGTACGGCCAAACCCCGGCCTAGTCCACTCCTCAAGACCCTCTTGAGATTTTCCCTATATATGTAAAAGAAGCGACACTTACTTGTGTCCGCAATCCCACCAAAACAATCCAAGCTCCTTCCATTTCTCGTTCCCCAAGAAGTTAGAGCCTCCCCTTGTAGCTTTACAATCAATGATTTCCCTCACACAGAGTGCTTTTACACTTGTATTACAATCTTACTTGTGAGGAGAACGAGGACGGAATTTTGAGCAGAGAGTTAAAGAAGTACAAGTATCTCAAAAAAATCTGTTGTTTATTAAGACACATCGAGGCCCTATTTATAGCCAAGGAACCGTCGAAACCTGTGTCTAACTGCTAGAAAACGGTCAAAAACGGAATTTTGAGCATAGACGTGTAGGGTCTGAAAGAAAACATGTTTCAAAGACTCTGGGGGCTTTTATTAAAGTTTTAAACTCAGAAAACATTGTTTTAAATGTTCAGGGTAAAACATGCAATATTTTCAGTTAAACTTTATTCGAAACATTTTAGAAAAATGAGTGCAAGACCTATATGCAATGAAAGGACGAGAAAGTAATTCCAGAAGGACCTATTTGCAAGAAAAACATAAACTCCAGATTTTATTTAAAATAAAAGTTTAAAAGCTTTTAAAACTGAAAAAAAAGATCGACGATCGCCAACGACAGAGCTCGCCGCCGGCTACCATCAGGGGGCGCCAAAAAGCGCTCCCCAGAAGTCCGATCGTAGATCAGACTTCGCGAGAACTGAGAAGAAAAGGTTCCAGGAAGATCCAATGGAACGGATCGGAGGTCTAATGGCCCTGAACGGCCACCCAACTCGCGCTCCGGCGAGGGGCTTCTGACGGCACCGGAGAAGACGGTGGCGCGGCTGGCGGTGCTCTGGAGGCTGGAGCGGCACGACGAAGGCCCAGGGAGCGTCGCGGGGACACGGTGAGGCTGAAGGAGGCGTCGGCGAGGCTAGCGGGGGTTCGGAGCGTTCCCCCCACCTCGCGCTCTAGCGAGGGGGACTGCGGCGGTGGCTGGGTCGTCGCGGAACGTCGGGGCGATGGCGGAGTGGCGCGGAGAGGTTCGGCGCGCGGCGGGGTATCCTCCGGAGGCGACGGTTCAGAGCGGGAGGCATCGGCGCGGCGCGGGGCACCTCGTCGGTGCGCGACGGCAACAGCGACGGCAGGCTATGGCTGGAGCGGCTGGCGGCGTCGGGCGTGGTGCGGAGGCTCTTCCGACGACGGGATCAGAGGAGAGGAGAGGAGAGGAGGAGGAAGGGGGAGGAGAGGCCCCCTAGGGGGCCTGCCCGCAGGTGAGGCTAAGCGGCCTGGGGGCACACCGGAGGTGGTGAACCCACCACCGGAACCGAAGATGACGGGGGCCAGAGATGGCCTGCCACGCTGGGGTGCGAGCCAAGGGCCCGGAGGGCCCTATAGGGCGCGACCAGAACGGAAAAGGAATGGGAGAGCTTGTTACCTGAGTGCAGAATGTCCCCACTGGTGGCTGGACGGCGTTTCCAACGATGCTCCGGCAGCTCTGGTTGCGGGAACAAGCTGGTCTGGTGGTTCTGGTTGCTGGCTGCCGGGTGCGAGGAGGGTTCGCTGGTGTTTGCGAGAGGCCGCGATTAGAGGTCTGAAGCTTGGGTTTTGGCCAGAAGTTCCTTTTTTCTGTCGACGGCGAGGTTTTATGCTCCAGCCACTCTCCGTAGGACCGTCGATCCACCCCTCAGCTGCTGGGCGCCGCTGGATCAAGCACACGGGCTGGGGGCCCTCGACGGAGATCTCGGGGAGGTTCTGGATACGTTCCGGAGAATTCGGGGTTGACCAAGCCGTTACCGGAGAAACCGGAGCTCGTTGGAATTATTTTCTAATATTTATATAGTTTGAAATTGAATTCTTGAATGCACAGTAATGGGCTTAACGAGCTTAGGGTTTTGTGATTTTTATTTTGATTTTTGTTTTGATTTTATTTTTGGAATATGTTGGACTTTTTATGGTTTTAATTTTAAGATTTTAATGGAGTTTCATGGGTTTAATTTAATTTCTTAATTTTGTGATTTAAGGTTTAATTAAGGTTTTAATTAGTTTATATTTGATTTTTTATGATTTTTTAAGGATTTCTTAGAAT
>JAMKQA010047555.1:0-17527 GCA_024699735.1 Posidonia australis | reverse complement strand
GGATTGAGAAGTGGGAAGAGCAAGCAAGCGTTGGTGGTGTAGCCAACAAGTAAGTTTGCTGTCTTATTTTTTAATAAGGGAAAAATCTCAAGAGGGTCTTGAGGAGTAGACTAGGCGGGGTTGCCGAACCACTATAAATTACTTATCTATATCAATTGCTCTCATCCTCTTCTTGTATGTTATATAAATTGCATAAGTAGTTCAGCTTGATTATATCTGTTAAATAATCTCCTTGTATGTAATTTCCATTAATCTCTAAAAAGTAGTCAAAGTAATTAAAAAGAGTTAATTCTCTATTCACCCCCCCCCTCTAGAGGAGCTATTCGATCCTACATTGTGCATTGCATATAAATTATGCTTGTTAGGATCAAGATCATTGAATCAAATTATTTAGATCAATAAAAAGACAAAAAGTGGATATTATAAAAGATCTCTTTTGTGTTTCGCTCCTGGTATGATGTGGAAACCCGAGATCTGATGTGAAGTTGAGGTCGTGGGTTCACCGACTCACTGAATCGACAATTGGATGTCATTCGGTGGCTTCTTCGTGCTATGTAAGATCCTTCCCCTTTAAAATAAACAGCATATAAGACTCTAGATTAGACTAGGTGTAGTAAACAAATAACAAAAGAATAACAAAAGAAAAACTTAAACATATAACTAAATACTAACCGAGGGGTGGTTTGCCGCATGCATATATCATGGGTTAATCTATGTCATGCAATGGATTTATGTGATAATAAACAAAATGCAAGAATTGGAAGATACTCTCTTCACCCTCGTATGTTATGGAGTGGATGAGAAAGTGGAGGCCTAGACGGAGCTCCGAAGGTGCGCTTTGGCTAGGAATGAAAGGATCTCTATGAATCTAGGATGATTTCGGCAAGGCTTCACCAAGAATTGATCTCTCTGGGTAACCACTCTCTAAATTTGGAAAGTCTCCCAGAACTTAAGGTCTAGGGGTCTATTTATAGGCACGAGGATGTCAGATCTCGTCAAAAACAAGTCAAGAAAATATCTAGATATTGAATCTACTCGAACATTCAAAAAATGGGATATTTAGGACTCATCGTCGGTAGGACTGGCGACATATATAGATATGTCGCCACAGGAGTGGATGACAGCCCAGAAAGTTCTATTTTCTGGTTCGAAAAAATAGACAAAAATTGTCATTTACAAACCAATCAACGCTCCTTGTGGCAACGAGCTTTAAATATCACCATGTTTAAGATAAAAATCTAAAACTAATTCAACAAATATCTAGCAACTATAAACAACCATTCTTGACCTTTTCAAACTCTATCAAAATCATTAGAATATTCTAGAAAATATTTGAATTCAAAATCAAATTTTAAATCCAAATTCAAAATCAAATTAAAATTTAAAAGATAAAGTCCCCAATAATTACGAGAATTATGTCAAATATATCTATAACTGTAGACACCCCGATTTTGAAGCGGCTTGTAGGTGAACTCTCCAAAAGATGTTGCTTTGGATACGGCAAGCCAAACCTCATTTGAACTTTATTTGGAATCTTGGTTACCCTAAGCCTATAACAAACTCATGGTCTGATTCAGGCAGCTAGATGTGGAACACCAATATGGAGCACCATAAGGGAGCACCAATATGGAGCACCATCATGGCGCACCAAGGTGGAGCACCAAGTTGGTGCACCAAGTTGCTGGCGCACCAATGTGAAGTACCAAGCTGGCGCACCAATGTGGAGCACTAAGCTGGTGCACAGCCACTTTTCAGGGTGCTGGCTATTGGCTTTTCATCTTCTATGATTGTAACCTCCTCCTGCAAATATTCCTCTACGAATCTACGTAGGACTATTGATTTTTGAGGCTTTTGGCATTCCAAGGCTTTACAACTTCATCTCCTTTAAAAACCACCCATGAGCAACACTTTAGCTCTCTCAGCAATTCACCTCTTCCTAGCAGCCAACACATCCACTTCCTGAGCATCCCTTTTGCATCCCTGAGCACCCATAGCTGTGTTCAAAGCACCATGGAGAAGACACCTCGAGCCATCCAAGGAGTACACCATAGGTATGTCCCCTTTTCACTTCCATATAGTCTTTGCATGACACTTTGAATGAAGCTCACTGTAAACTTAGTTGATATAATGTTTTTTTTATGTCGATGATACTTGCACTCTTTGCTATGTTGATATTTGCTTGCACTTTTTGCTATGTGGATGTTCACTTGCACCTTTTTCGCTTAGTTTGGAGTTTATGATGCTTTTTCATGCAGTTCTATTCAATGTTGTCTATCATGATGATTGCTTGTACTGTGATGCACCCCTTGCATTCCATATCATGTTCCCATGCTATTTAAGTCAGCCAGGATACTCTCGTGCATCATAGAAAACCCATAGGTAGCTACAGTCTTAAGGAACCCATGAATATGCATAGATAAAGAGAGAATGAAATGAATGTTTTAGACTTGATTACTTAGCATAATTGTGTTCCCTAGCATCTAGGTTAATGATCTGAATAATCAGTCATATAATTACTTACATGCATTTAGCCCAGGCTTTGAAATCAGATCGTAGTCTGTAACAGAGTATCTGGAGTGCACCAACCTGGCGCACCAGGTTGTAGCACATAACTGGCGCACCAATCTGGTCACAGGATGTAACAGTAGATTTGCATTGTCATTTGCATGCCTTTCTTTTCGTGTCTAGACTCTGATCTTTTGATGTTTGATCTCTGATATACCATCTTTATGCTTGCACAGTTTCACCCTGTAATAACTCTTTTAGCATTAGTTTTGCATCTAGTGAAGTTGGCTTGCCACTAGGGTCTGGTGAACTGGTTGCCTTTTTGGACTCTTGTTTAGAGAGTTCTTTTGCATCAGTCCATGATCCAGAACCAAGTGGCATGGCTGGGATTCATTTGATTTTTTCAAGATAGGAGTTTTGTGGTCTTATGTGAGGCTTATTGCCCTTGAGTAGAAGACCCATGTCATGGTGTCTTGGTTTCACTCTTTCCATTGTGACTTTATGGAAATGGGATGAATCCATATGTGATAAGGTCTTCTAGAGGTTTAGAGTACATATTCAGATGGTCATGAGCATATTAGCAAGGTTTTATATCGTGTTGCATATCGATCTAGTTCATTGTTTGCTCTATGATTTCTGGGTCTCACTTAGTGGCACACATTGTTGGCGCACCTTAGTAGAGCACACATGTGGCACACCAGACTGGAGCACCAATCTGGTGCACCAAACAGGCGCACTTGAGAGCACATAGGTGGCGCACCAGACTGGAGCACCAATCTGGCGCACCTACCTGTTTCAGTGCACTAACAGTGGCTTTTTGACATGATGTTTAGTATGATTCTTGACTTGCTTTGCATCTGGTTTTCTTTGGGTTTTCTCCTGGACATATCAGGGAGACTCTAGTCTGTTGTCATCCTCTTTTAGGCATGGTAGCTTAGGTTTTGCATGAAGCAAAGCAAAGACGTTAGTCATTCAATGTTATTGGATCTATAGTTATATCCATGCAATATCTTTGCATCGGTATTCGATTTATGATTTGAGTGATCTTTCAAAGCATTTGGACACACCCCACAATCTTTTTACCCATATTTAGCACTAGGCACCGACTCGCATATAGAGTTGCGTTGCATATCACCCATGGGTGTACAGGAAAAGGGCTAAAAAGCCAACATTCCATCTAAGTAAACGAGAAACCCACGAAAAATCGACTTCTCAGGCGCACGAGGGTGCCTAACACCTTCCTCGTGCGTAATAGGGATCGTTACCCAATTTCTGGTTCACGATTGTCCTTTATCCATTGGTTTCATTGCATAGTTTTAATGTTTAAAAATGGTTTTCCTCGTCTCCCGTTTTTAAGTAGACTAGGTGGCGACTCCTGCATTTTATCATTATTTTTTATTATCTTTACCGTGACTTTACTGACCCTCACGCATTTGGCCTTTCACGCCACGCAGGAGGCTGTCACTGGCATGGTAACAAGAACTGGCGACTCGGCTGGGGATAACCAGATCTTGGCTTTCGTTTTAGGTTTTTTCGTTTACTTTGGCTTTTCTGCTTGTTTATTTCCCATGCTTTGCTTCGGCTGTCCCTTTGTAACATAAGTTGTATCTTCTTTACATTTTATACTTGCCTTTTGTCTGATGGGTGTTTTCTTTTTACACATTTGCTATGCCACCACTTTCGCACGTAACATGCGCATGCTTTTTGTTTGTTGATTGGTGTTTGCTTTGGGTGTTTTCTTCCCCTTTTGCACTTCCCAGTGCCGTGTCCCAATGGCTACCCTGCCTTTGGGACCATCAATTTGGTCTTCTGCTGCTTTCGGGGCCTCAGCAGTTGAGTCTGCTCCCATGACCTTTCCCTAGGGTTCTTTCATTGCTCCTCCTCAGGACTATGTGTTTTCTAGCCCCTCTCTAACTGCGGTTGTTCTATAGTAGCTTCTCCCCAGTTTGGACAGCTGGGTTCTCAGTTTCCTGACTCCTCTTCCCCTATTTTGCCCCCTTCTTTTGGAGCCATGAGCGACGATCCCGTGACCGCGCAATTGCAACAAATGTCAGCCCTCACCCAGCAGTTGCAAGGATTGGCACTGGTGCTACAGCCTTTTTCAAGCTTGTCCTTCCCGACTCCCAAGTTGTCGTTGCAACCGACTCTAGGGCCACAGATTGTACCCACTGCACCACCCCCACAGCCGTCGTTGTCCCTTGTCTCCCTGGCGATAGGGGTGTCGACATTGCCTTCTGCAGCACCGCCACAGCACCTTGCACAGCATGCATCTCTGTTATCTAGTGGCCAGCCTTCTAAGATGGCGGGAGCACAGCCCACCGTGAGCATAGTACCAGGGGCTATTGCTGTCCAACAGCTCTTGCTCCGGCATTCTGCACCTCTTGTAGCACCACCCCCTGCCATATCCTCACCCATGTATCAGACACAAGCTTCATCTTTTGTACCACAGCACACAGCACCCATGCACAGGTACACTAGCCATCCTGCCGTAGCACCAGACGGTGGAATGGTGGATCCGGAGGAACCTTTATGGGTGACCCATACAGTGTACGTGGCACCCCCACTGGCTGCACAATCTACTACTACAGTGGCTCCAGACGCTCTCCTTGTGAGGGTGAATGACTTGGAGCGCACACTCCAACAAGTGCAGGGTGGGGACCGCTAGTCCTTCCAATTCTGGGACCTCTGTTATTTTCCAGAGGCGACTCTCCCTCCGAACTTTCAAATTCCGGAGTTCAAAAAATATAATGGTAAAGGTTGCCCAATTTCACACCTCAAAACCTATTGCAGAGACCTCGCCCAGCTCCAAGCTGACTAGAGGTTGTTAATCCACCTATTCCAGAAAAGTCTTATGGGGCCCGCATTGAAGTGGTTCACCTCTCTCGACATGGCCACCATCAAGACTTGGGGCGACTTTACGTAGGCATTCCTCGAACAACATTCCTTTAACCTCGACCTAGTTATGAAGCGCGAGGACTTAGTCGCAATTAAGCAGAGGCCTCAAGAAACATTTGGGGAGTATGTTGGACGATGGCGATCCTTGGCTTCACAAGTCAAAGATAGACCCTCCGACGAGGAGTCTATTGAGATCGTGATTGAGGAGCACAACCAGTAGTCGGGGTTCTGCTCAGCATTCAGCCAATCACCATTTTTCTACATTGCTTCAGGAGGGTGCCCGTGTTGAGAGTTCGCTGCGTGGCGGCAGTTTTCCAGCACTCTCTGCATTCGCCAAACAGGCCACTTCCTCGCATAGTGGCGCTAGCAACAGCAACAACAACAACAACCACAATGCCAATCCACCCAAGAGGCGGGATCCCTCTAAGAATACAGTCTCTTATATTAGATTCCCTACTACACCGATGAATGTCCATCCGCCCCCTCAACACCAAGTAGCTTATGCACCCACGGCCTACACCTAGAGCACATCATGCATCACACATCACCCCCACTGCCACTCCAGCTTACCCTGCTCCACCGGCCAGGATGCGCCCACCATTGGTACATCCACAGTCGAAGCGACAACGCCATGACAAGCGCCACTATACCCCATTAGTGGAGCCGTTGAGCATGGTTTTGCCTAAAGTCACATCCCTCTTGAGGCTTCCTGAGATACGTCCACCGCCAAGTCCGCTTCCTGCTTGGTATAATACGAACGCGTTCTGCAATTTCCATCGAGTTGCAAGCCACTTGATGGATAGTTGCCTTACACTTAGGGACGTTATCCAAGACTTGATTGACCAAAAGGTCATTGTGATTAACACACAGGCGGCAAGCCCAGCGCCCGCATCAGCAGCCACACAAGCACCACGAGCACATCCTAATATAGTTAGCCAGCCTTTGCCACAGCATCCAGCCTCGGGAGCATCAGGTTCCTCGGGAGTCAATTCTGTTTTTTCTTCCGATTCTATTTCATCTCCTATTCGTCCAACTGATTTGATTTATGATGTGTCGTCCCCTTTTCCTCACCAATTATATCGATCTTTCCTTAATGGTCTTGAGGAGTCAGTTAATATGATTTGCCCAAATGTTGAGTCGAAGTACGCTGTGGCATCGCCTATCGTATACTCCCAGCCAATAGCACCAATTTGTTTGCAAGCCTAGCCACAATCTGGGCCGATTCAGCCAACTGCCCCTCAGAGTTACCAGTATCCTCCAGCCATGCTTGTATAGTTAGTTACCTATCCCCCGGTTGTTGTTACTCTCACCCACGACACACATCGTGTCTCGTACAACTATGCCGCGAAAATGTGTGCAGAAGTGACACGATTGGGTAGAGTATACAAGCCCCCAACACCAAGGCCTAATCCTCCAACACCGAGCCCTATCCAGTTGCAAGCTCAACCATCTAGACCACTGGCACCCGTAGTGCCAGTTCTTGTTCAATTGCAAGCACAGTCCTCGCAACTATCCACACCAAGAGTAGCACCACCTGTTCCCACAACCAACAACCAACCTTCAGCTGACATAACCGCTCAGCTTAAAAAAGTCAAAGCTGATATTTCTATTTGGGACCTGATCCACACTTCAGTAGAGCACAGAGAAGCCTTCTGTAGAGTCTTCCAAGCTGCCTATGTGTCCCCAACCATTGAGCCGACTACCCTAGAGAATATGGTAGGAATGATAGCGGCGCCACAACTTATCTCCTTTTCCAGCCGGGAGTTACCATCATCAGGAACCAATCACAATCCCCCCTTGTTCATCACTACACAATATCGGAGCTTTTGCATCCCTCTTACATTGGTAGACAATGGAGTAGGCTTAAATGTTTGCCCCTTGTGTATGACAAGTGCAATCGGATTCAAGTTCGAGAATATAATGCCAGCAATGAAAGGGATGACGGCATTCGATAATATGCATCATGATGCACTTGGGATTTTAATCATTCCTTTGACCATTGGCCCAGCTCGCTTCGATGTAGAATTCTATGTCGTAGATATCGAACCTTCCTTCAATCTCTTGCTTGGACGCCCCTGGCTTCACAAGCACTGAGTCATTCCGTCAACCCTCCATCGTATGATTAACTTCTGCTGGGATGACAATGTTGTTGTTGTCTTGGCAGAAGATCGAAAGAAGGTTGAGTCGGTCTTTACTGTAGCCCCCCAAACTGTCCACTTCGAGCCTAAACCTTCTGATGTTCTATATCATGTTAAGCTGTTCAAGCCGGTTAATTTCATTCCTCCCCTTGAGCGCGTTAGTCATTTGGCCATTTGTGGTGATCCCCATTTGATGGTCGATAATTTGTGTCGTAAGTGGGGATATGAGAAAGGAGCTCCCCTTGGGCATTACGGCCAAGGAATCGTCGAGCCGATCAAGGCGGAAGAGTGGATAGAGTGCGAAGGATTAGGATACGAACATCAGTATCACAAGAAGAGATTACTGCGCTTTGGTAAGTCCCCCAAGATGTTCATTCCACGCGATTTAGCTAACTTCACTAGTGCAAGCATCTTGGATCCAAATTAGAGCTCGTATACAATATCAGTGCCGCAGTCATCAGCAATTTGGGTTTATCCAGAAGAGTCATATGTAGAGAATGGCCAGCCAGAGGCAGAGTAGGGCATCGAGCAAATCAGTGAACAATTACAGAAATGTTCAGCATTTTTAATGTCAGAACAATCGGTAGTAAATCAGGCTATAGTATTGGAAGATTCAGTCCAAAAGGCAGACTTAGGGAACAGCCTGGTAGATGACGCAATCGAAGATCTGGACATTTTATTCCAAGAACAATTAGAGGTGCTCGTAGAAGACTTAGTAGAGCACGACAAAGTCAGGAAAGGGAAGGCAGTCGTTTCATCACCACTGTTGGAATCACTAGTACCACCCCAGGACCAAGCTTCAATTATGGTCCTTCATGAGTCAGATAAAAAGTATGCTAGACCAATGGAGTTAATCTTCTGTCAACCGGGAGGCGGGTCTAGCTGGTACTGGTAGTTTAAGCCTCACCATAAGGGTGAGGACAAAAAAAAACAATCTGAGCTAGGCTCAGGAGGCAGTACAGGCAGCAACAGTCTCATTAGTTAGCAGCAAGATAGCTGCTAGCATGCAACACCCTTTGTAAATAGTAGACAAAATACAAAAAAAATCAAAAAATCCAGAAAACCCAAAAAAATTTGAAAATTCCAAAAAATCAAAAAATGTGAATAGAGAGGCATCGACTTCAAGAGCAGGTGTCCTAGGTCCTTAGATAGTCCAGATAGTCAAGCAGAAGAGGTTGCATAGTGCCGTTACAAGAATACAAAAGTCACTGTGACTGTCATAAAGCGCCATCAGGACATAAAGTCAAAAGAAATCCTCTTGGTTGACATCACAGATCCGACCTTCGAGTAGGAAATTTTGTCAGAGCTTATTGCCTATAGAGAGGAAGATGAGGTCCTCGAGGTAGACATTGTAGATGACGAGAGTGATGCGCCATCACAATTTCAACCTCATGATAATGACCCAGAAGGCCCTAATCTACCTGTGGAGGAAGAGACAAAGCTCATCAACATAGGCACGGCAGAAGATGTTAAAGAGACACGCATCAATGCCAAATTGTCACCACAAGCAAAGGCAGAATTTATAGCTTTCTTAAAAGAATATGTAGATGTCTTTGCATGGAGCTATGATGACATGGTTGGTTTAGACATTGAGGTGGTAGTACACACATTACCACTAAAACCAAATTCAAAGCCAGTCAAGCAGAAGCTTCGCAGATGGCGACCTCAGTGGCTGTTAAAACTTAAGGAGGAAATCATGAAACAACATAAAGTCAATTTCCTCAAGGTCGTCCTTTATCTTGAGTGGCTCGCCAATGTGGTACCTGTGCCAAAGAAAGACGAACGGGTTCGCATGTGCATAGATTACCGAGACCTTAGCAAAGCAAGCCCTAAAGATGATTTCTTGCTTCCCCACATAGATATTCTGGTTGACAACACAACAGGGCATAAGATGTTATCATTTATGGATGGATTTTCAGGATATAACTAGATTAGAATGGCCGAAGAAGACATGGAGAAGACGTCTTTTATTACCCTGTTGGGAGTCTTTTGCTACAGAGTAATGTCATTCGGGCTGAAAAATGCAGGCGCAACACACTAGAGGGCCATGACAGCGTTATTCCACGATCTTATGCACCAAGAAGTTGAAGTGTACGTAGATCCCAAAGATCACCTCTCCGGTTTAAGGAAGTTGTTTGACCGCCTGAGGAAATATAAGCTTCGCCTCAACCCTAATAAATGTGTATTTGGGGTATCTTCTGGAAAGCTCCTGGGTTACATTATTAGTCAGAGAGGAATTGAAGTGGATCCTCACAAGGCTAGAACCATTATTGATATGCCTCCCCCTGCCTTTGAAAAGAAATTCGTAGATTGTTGGGGTAGCTACAATATATTAGTCGGTTCATAGCACAGCTTACACCCATATGTGAGCCGATATTCAAGCTCCTAAGGAAGAATGCCCAAACACACTGGAATGACGAGTGTCAAGCGGCCTTTGACAAGATCAAATAGCTTCTGGCAAAACCACCAGTCTTAGTTCCTCCCACGTCAGGACGGCCTCTGTTATTATATCTCTCAACCACACAGTATTCCATGGCACAGTTCAAGGACAGCATGACAAATCAGGGCATAAGGAGAGAGCCATCTACTACCTCAACAAGAAGTTCAGTGACTGCGAGGTCAAGTACAACACCATAGAGAAAGTCTGCTTATCAGGCATTACATGATGGCATACCCAGTCTTGCTATTATGTCGGCATGACCCTATCAAGTATCTATTCCAGAAGCCAGCTTTGGTGGGAAGATGTGTTAAGTGGCAGCTAATGTTGTCATAGCATGACATTACATTTGTCACACAGAAGTCAGTGAAAGGACAAGCGATGGCGGATCATTTGGCCGACCTACCCTTACCAGAGTACCAGCCACTGCAAACACAATTCCCAGATGAGGACATTTTATTTGCTATGGGTCATGAAGAGTTAGAAAATTCTCAAGATGAGCATCAATGGTGTTTGTACTTTGATGGTGCAGTCAATAAAAGAGAAAGAGGTATCGGTGCAGTTTTGGCAATGCCGCAAGAACAGCTAATTCCCTTTGCGAAGAAGCTGACATTTGAATGCACCAACAATGAAGCAGAATATGAGGCGTGTATCCTGGGATTACAGGTGGCACTGGAGCAAGGCATTCGAGAGCTTCAAGTATATGGGAATGCAATGCTAGTCATTTCACAAATTAACGGTGACAGGAAGACAAAGGATCAGAAGCTTGTGTTATATCATGAGCATTTACTGAAGCTGATTAATGAGTTCGATGATGTCAAATTTTCTTTCATGAAGCGGGCCAAGAATGCGTACGCAGAT
The DNA here is from genome assembly GCA_024699735.1 of Posidonia australis. Lineage (NCBI taxonomy): Eukaryota > Viridiplantae > Streptophyta > Magnoliopsida > Alismatales > Posidoniaceae > Posidonia > Posidonia australis. The sequence goes on along the minus strand of JAMKQA010047555.1, from coordinate 6,691 downwards.
ACATTAGCTACCCTAGTATCATGGCTATCGCTACTAGAGGCTCAGGCAGCGGACATCTCAGTCACTTGTGTAGAGCAGCCAGCGCATTGCATGCACATCCAAGAAGCAGAATCGACAGCCGAGTTGCCTTGGTATCATGATATCAAAGTTTTCTTGGAGACCGGTGATTTCCCATCTGGTATTTCTCCAACAGATAAGAAGACCTTAATATGGCTAGCCTCTAAATATGTACTCGGGGTAGGGCATCTATATAGAAGATCCTACAATCAAATGCTTCTTAGATGCGTGGAAAAGAAGGAGGCAGATATGCTGATGTTGAAGGTTCATGCACGCACATGCGGTCCACACATGAATGGAGTACTCTTGGCCAAGAAAATTATGTTGCAGGGTTACTTCTGGTCCACTATGGAAACAGACTGCTGCTAATATGTGCGGAGATGCCACAATTGCCAAATACATGGCAACTTCATACATGCTCCCCCACAACAGTTACATAGAATGTCATCACCTTGGCCCTTTTCCACTTGGGGAATTGATGTTATCGGGGCCATACATCCAGCTGCATCTAATGGGCATCGATATATTCTTGTGGCCATCGATTATTTTACAAAGTAGGTCGAGGCGGCATCATATAAAACGATTACAGCGGCAGTTACAGAAAAATTCATCAAGAATAACATTATCGCCAGATATAGGGTTCCGCATGCCATCATATCAAATAATGGAGCTAACTTCATAGCAAGGAGAGTTGAGGATTATCTTCATGGTTACAAAATCAGACACCACAAATCCTCTCCTTATCGGCCGCAGATGAATGGAGCCGTAGAATCGACCAATAAAAATCTGATAAGGATCTTGAAGAAGATGGTTGAGACCCATAAAGACTGGCATGAGAAGCTTCCTTACGCACTTTGGGCTTATAGGACTTTAGTTCGAACATCAACGGGAGCAACACCGTACTCGCTTGTGTATGGTATAGAGGCAGTCCTCCCTTTTGAAGTGGAGCTTCCGTCACTGAGAATTCTGAAGGAAGTAGAATTGGATCAGGTAGAATGGATCCAAGACCGCTGTGTTCAACTAGACTTGATTGACAAGCACAGATTACAAGCCTTACACCATACCCAATGCTATCAAAAGCAAGTAGCCCGAGCATACCAGAAAAAGGTTCGGCCTAGAAATTTTGAACCGGGTGATCTAGTTTTGCGCGACATTCACTTACCTGATGCCCGAGGTAAGTTCGGGCCCAACTGGCATGGACCATTTATTGTGAAAGAAGCTCTTTCTGGAGGCACAATCATTCTTGAGGACATGGATCGCAAGGAGCATTCAGAGCCTGTTAACGCTTCCTACTTGAAAAAGTACTACGAGTGATCCTCAACCAATCCCAAGCCTTGCATTGTGAGCCATGCATATCTATATTTTTTACTTTCGCATGCTAGTATTTTAAGTTATTGCATCCAAACATTACACAAATTGTAGCATATGCACTATATTTTCTTTTCGTTTGCATTATAGTCATAAGCATAACCATTGCCCGATGAGGAAAATCGGAGGGCCATCATGCTTAGGAAGATTTTGATCCTCCTCATGTGTTACTACCTGTGTGACCTTGGGAGTGAGGGAGTAACAATTTGCGAGAAATTGGACGAGATGTACAAATTCCCAAGGGGCCTATACCTCAAGAGGGTGGAAGAATGATAGGTCGTGAGTTGGTGTGAGCCAAGAAAAAATATATAGATTTCGGAGCACAAAAGAAATAAGAAGATAGAAGTTGCAGATAGAAGTTGTCTCCAATGAGAGAAGCATGCGAGACGACTCTATCTCTATCACATAACTTCGAAAGGAGTTGAAGCATACACAAACAAAGTCCACATTTACAAAGGGACTAGCCACCCCTTTACATTAAATAGAAGAGAGAGCAGTCACCCCTCAACCTAGGTGTTTATTACCTCCAAGTAAGGGTAGCGTAAGTCAGCATGCCTTTGAGGGAGTAAAAGAAAACTGAACTATTGAAAAGAGTAGGTATAGGGCCCTAGGAGTTTGGCACGGAGTCCATGTTATCCTAAAATGCTATGTAATCAAGTGAGAGCCATAAATAAAGGCTATGTAATCACGTGACACTACCTAGGGATCCAAGTAGTGTCACATGAGTCGAGGACATTGTCGTTCCTTGTAGCAGCCAATAAAGGCTTCCTTAGCGCTGAGGGCACCAGCATTTATAAACCATGCATAGATCTTGTTTCCATCTTATAATTCTATAAATCATTTAGCATTTTAAATCATGCAATTTTTGCATTTTGCATCGCTTTGCAAGGCATTTTTCCATATGCCAACCAGGGGCATGCTATTAGGAGCAAGTTAATTGCTTTTTGGTTGGAAACGGGTCTTTTGACTAGGGGCTTGCCAACTGCCATTCTAAGTCAAAAGAATCACTGGGACAGTGCTATTAGGAGCATGCGGGCCAGCACAAATTGCTTGTTACATTAAGTATAGATCCTTTATAAGGGCAGACACAGACAGACAAGAATTTGAAATGATACAAAATGTGAAAGCAAAATTGTCTCTTATTACAGCCCATCAGTTGTACAAAATTTGCTCACATAATAATAGTGGACCCCCAAGATGTATTCAGTCAACTCTTGCCCTTTTTGAGCTGCCAGCTCCTGTAAAGGAAGTGCCACTAGGAGGAAGTTCACTTATAGGCCATGTTTCTTGAATTTCAGCCTCATACTCCACTGTGCAATCTGAACCTTCAGTAATGGCAAGACCAAAAGATTGAATGTCGCCACGAGTCAGGCGGGCTAGTTCAAAGGTTGTCACATCAGAACCGAGAATGTATCTTTTGAAGTAGTCAGGCATAGGGCTTTGCTCGATCGAATCTTGGAAAAAGCCAAATTGACGAAGAACACAAACAGGATGGTATTTTACACCACCCGTTAACCCCGGAAGGACAACTAGTCGCATGTTGCTATTATTAAAGAAGACAGTGAAGGACTTCGAAGTTGTGAACAGATTGTGCCAAACTACGGTGTCCTTGATAAGGTTCTGCAGTCTGTCGCATAGCTCATGTACGCCCGGAAGGGTGCGTGAATGGTTGGTACGACTGTAGGAGTCAAAGATAGAATGTTGAGGGCATAAGACTTCCACCCCCATGTGGGCAACAAGCTAAACCTGTCAGGGGAAAATAGAGCATAGTTAGATAAGCTCAGCAAATCAGTGAAGTAACATTGTTAACTTACTTGCACTAAGGCGCTGCAACCATTAAAATGCCTGGAACGTTTCAAAGCCCAGTCTAAGCCAACATAGGTCTCAGCGAGAAGAATGGAGGCAAGATCAATTTGGCGAGTGATCATGGCCAATGCTATTTCTGCCACCTTAATAGCAACTGTCATTCGACCATGGCTGAAGATGAGCTCCCCAAGGAAGAGTACCACAAAGCCGTAGAGCCACAAGCTACCTGATGACGCACGGTTGCTGATGATCTTGTCAAAATAATCCAGGTGTAGCATTGCAGCTGACCCATCTTTGCAGATGAGGCTTTTCTCGCAAGTGCTTCGAGATAAACCAGTCAGTTGACTCAATACCGAAGCGTAGCTGTCACGGCACATGAAGACAGGCGGTGACATGTATGGCGGCAGACCACATATCCGCTAGACTTCTTCCAAGGTGAGAGTAAGCTCTGTCTGCCCAAAACAGAATACATGGAAAGCGGGTTTCCAAAATCTGGCTGCTGCACATAACAAGTGCCAGTTCACCTCTACCTTGGCAATATTCTGTAACAAGGAGGATATGCCCCAAACCCGTAGTTGCTCACGATCCTCGGCAATTAATGCATCAATCCATGGTCGCAGAACATCAGAGCAATATTTCGGTGTTACCATGGTTGGGTATCCCTACGGTAGTGGTGTTGGGTCAACATATGGCAGGAATAATGCAAAATCAAGTCTAGGACAAACAAAAATGATTTGGCAAAATAGTTTTTCATGGTGTAAAAGATCAAATATGATCGTAAATCTAAAAAAGAAACTGGAAACCAGAGCAGGCAATACTTCTCTTTTCAAGATATGAAAATGTGCATATGATTTATTTTGTCTTTTGCAAATCTAAGGTGTGAGGGAAAATCAGCCTATGTAGCCTTTTCCCTTTTGCAGAATATGGGAAATGTGTGCAAAGCCCAAGAATAAGAGAAAATCAGAACATCCCTTCATATGATCTAATAAAATTGGTATATGTATTTTCTTCCTCATAGCAAGATGTGAAAGAATGTAAACAACAAGATCAAATGGAAGAAACAATGTGGGGATATATGCATATGTAAAGAATCATCCCAAGGAGGAAGATCACATACCATTGCAATGGAGGAGAGAGTGTAGCCGACACCACAAGAGTAAAAATAGAGCTTCAAGGAAGATTGAAGGCTTGTGTGAGGTTTTTACAGTAGAAGAGGCGATGGATTTCGTTGGGGAATGCGAAGTTATATAGGAAAAAGGAAGGGGTCGCAGCAGAAAAGGAAGGCAAACTGGCAATTGTTGCGGGGAGCACCAAGGTGGCGCATCAACCAGGCGCACCAAGGTGGCGCACCAAAGTGGCACACATAGCTGGCACACCACCTGGTTGACAGTGGGCAGAACCTCCCCTAAAATTTTAAGCTCGCCCAAATCGGCGCCATTTCTTGAAACCTGTATGAAAGTATACATTTCACACACAGACAAGTACCCAGGAAGAGGGTTGCATTCCCAAAGTCAGATTTGCATTCATGAATTCTTAAAACACAAGCTACATTGTTTGAAGTACAAGTTGCAGCATTTGTACAAAGATTGGCAAACAAAAAGAGATTGAACTGGAAAAGGGAAACAACTACTCCACGTTCGACTCCTCGTCAAATGATGCCTCCTGGAAACTCTTGGCTAAGAGTCGAGCCCCTCGTCGGGTGATCCAGCGCGAATATCAAGCAGCAGCAGTAGACTGGGAACGGGCAGAAGAGCTCAGGACCCTCTGTGAAACCTCTGTGTCAGAACGGTCCTCTTTAGACACTTCTAAGGTGAATTCTCCACTATTGGCCGCGTTAACCTCATTAGTCGGATAGTCTTGCTGAAAGATTCTCAAAAGAATGTCACATTTATAACAATGTCAAAATATGCTGTTAAAGGAAAGTTAAAGAAAAAGTAACCGTCTGATATTCCGCCAGCGTAGTTCCTGCACGAATTTGCAAGTGTGTTAGGTGAATTTATGATGAAAACAAGATGATTTATAAATAAAATAAAGGCACATATCCTTTTTCGCCTAATATCCTCATAAAAAGAGGCAAATTACTCCTCAAAGCCCTATGGAGGTAAAACAAATGTCAGATCAGTCCTTCTATATGAAATGAATTATTCAAGCAGAAATTACAAGAATTTACCTTGGCCTAGTTGGAGGCATACCACATTCCGCACTGACTATCACGCACGGCCTCCTCAAAAAGGTAAGACTTCCCGACCCGTCTGTACCAAGCTAAATAATCAGTGTAGTTGACTTCTCGAAGAATATGACTGTCTTGAGAAGCCACCGCAGCGGCGTGCCGACTCCTAGCAACGGCACAACACGGGACCAGGAGATCCATGTTTGAAGGAGGAGGGGTAGGAATGCAGAATACATTTAGAAATTGGTGCCTCACGCACCCCGGGAGGAAGTAAGCCGACTTTTTCATACAGTAGAACTTCACCTGCTTGTCTCTCAGAACACGGCCAGAGTTCAGAGGTGCCCAGTTGAAGCCATCATATCTTGAGAATGGGCGCAGGTGCACCTGTTTGCAAAAATGCATAAGCAATGCAGGCAATTATGGACATGCAGAAAATAAAATTCCAATATATAAAAACTTACGTCCTTGAGCTCTACCAAATCCAGCAGATATCAGTAGGATTCGTAGCTGTAAACCCCTGCAGCAGCCCGATGATCAGGCTCAACCCAATGGCGAGGGAGAGGGAGAGGGAGAAGCTCATCATGGAGGCAGCCAAAACAGTGCCCTATGTAATATGTTCCATGGCCCAATACTAGCAAAAGCAAGCAGAAGGAAAATTAATTATCAGCTATTACCAAGAAGGAAATTTTGCAAAAGAAAGTAAAATACTTACAGTGAGCAGGGGGTAAAGTCCCACATGAGACCGGCGACCCAGCCTAGCTACGTTATCCAGCCCGCAGATCAGCCAAGTGTAGCTAACCCTGGCCCAGTCATAATGGTCTAGGTACTCCAAGTTGGTCCGGTATTGTAACCATGCCGGCGAGAATGGCAAAATATGCCAAAGTCGACAAAGTCACGGCAAAAATAAAATATGCAAATGCAGGAGTCGCCACCTAGTCTATTCAAATGGAAGACAAGGAAAACCATATAAAACATGAAAATCATGCAAAAACAAGGGAAAAGTCTGCGTAAACCAAGAATATGGGTAAGGATCCCTGTTACGTACGAGGAAGGTATTAGGCACCCTCGTGCGCCCGATAAATCGGTCTTCTATTGATTTCTCAATTGCTAATGAAATGTCAGCTTTTCAGCCTTTACTGTACGCCCAAGGGCGATATGCCATGCCATGCTTGTGTGTGGTGTCTAAAATATAGGTGCATGATGTGTAAGGGTGTGTCCTAATGCTCAGAAGTATCACTCGTATGTCGGGTCAAGTGTTGATGCAAGAATATTGCATAATAAGATCAAAGA
>JAMKQA010047554.1:0-17481 GCA_024699735.1 Posidonia australis | reverse complement strand
CTCCGCCGTCGCCCTGACGCCCCATGACGTCCTAACACCGCCGTAGTCCCCCTCGCCGGAGCGCGAGGTGGGGGGAACGATCCAGACCACCCCAAGCCTCGCTGATGCTCCCCGGAGCTCCGCCGTGCCATCGTGATGCTCCTCCGACTGTCTCATGCCCTGCCAGTCCTTGGAGAACCCCTGGGAGGTCGTTGGTGGCAGAGCGCCGGCGACCTCTGGTGATCTTCGAATGGGTCTTTTATGGCCCGTTCATATTAGTTTTTCATTATTACTTTTAGGTCCTTTATTTATTACATTTCAGTCCTTTTTTTATTGCATATGGGTCCATACATTTGCATTTTAGTCCTTATAGTTTTAAAATAATTTTTATTCTTTATTTTATCCGTGAATTTTGCATCTGACCCCCTGAAGAGTTCATCTTTTATTTTTTAGCAAATTGATGCATGTTTTTATCACATTTAAGTCCTGGGAATTTGCATTTAGACCCCTGAAGTTTTCTGGGATGTCTTTCCTCTGTGAATTTTGCAGTTTGAGCCCTGGATTCTTTAAAATTTACACTGTTCTTCATGGAAGTAGAATTTCTTTGCAATTAGGTCCTGGAAATTTGCATTTAACTCCCAAAACTTTTAAAAATGAGTTTTCACTATGAATTTTGCACTTTAAACCTCAGGAAACTTCATAATTACTCTAACCAATATAAAAGCTTAATTTTTGTCACAGCTAGGCCCTGAAATTTTGCTGAAAAGCCCCTGAATTCATATTAAATTATTTTTGAACATGAAATTTACATTTTGGCCCTTAATTTTTGACATTCTTGAGACCTATGTGATTTTTCGAGCCATTCTTGCCAGAACCTCATCATTTCTTGTGATTTTCTTTGTCGTGTCGTATTTTGTGATTTCATCATTTCATGTGCATTTCTTCGCAGTTTTCACGTACCATCTCGCACATCCATCTAGTATTGTCTGGGCATTCATATTAGCATGTTTAGAGCACAATCTGAGCATAGCAAACATTCATTCAGTCTCTAGCAAGCGAATCAGACTAGAAAGACAGAGTTTCTCGGGTGTATGGGGGTGCCTAACACCTTTCCCGTGCGTAATAGGAATCCTTACCCATCCTCTGGTTTGTGGACATCTGGCCTTCGCATTTGCATTTCATTCATTCACTTTTTGAGGTTGTTTGCAGTTTTCCTCGTCTTTCCCTTAAAAGACTAGGTGGCAACTCCTTTTCTTTTCCGCTTTTATCCCATCTTGCGCCCTCGCCATCTTGGTATGGCTATAGCCTCCTCCCTCTAGCGCGAACCTGCACCGGATCCCTAGGGCTGGGCATTGTCATAGAAACTGGTGACTCCACTGGGGATACCAGATTCCGGCTTTCAGGTTAGTCTTTTCGCTTGCTTCTTGAGGCTTTGGCTTCACACACTTGTTTGTTTGCCTTGCTTGTGATTGTTTGTTTACTTAGCATGCTTTTCGCACTTTCTTTCACACATTTGCTTTGTCACTGCACACACATGCTATATATCTTGCCTTTTGATGCGATGGATGTTTTCTTTTCACAATCATGATGTCACGACACTTGCACATGCCATGATCATGCCTTTTGCTTAATGTTTGCTTGCTTGTTTGCCTTACTTGTGTGTTTTCTTCCCTTTTTGCACTTGACATGCCTAAGAGAATAGAGACATGTTTGTTTTCCCTTTCTGGTTTAAAATAAAACACACAAACTCAGAGAAACAATTTATAAGGCAAAGCTAGAGACCAATTTGAACTCTTACCCTTCTGGTTAATAAATTGCAAGTAAAAGACACAAAAGCATACATGCATGATTCATTCATTTAGGTACATGCATTCTTCTCCCCTGAATCCACCTACAGTTTGCGAGGGACAATTCTGGTAGCCCATTCTATGGCTTTGGCGTGGGACGTGTTGCTAGTTTGTCCTCCCTTATTCGGGGTCATGTCTGTGCTAGTAGAGGTTACAGCTCCATGCTACTACAGGAGATGAGGCCACCAACGAACCACTCATTCACTGCATACGCTCTTGCCTTGAGTTGGAGACCTGCATACCCTTGAGAGAGTCCGGAGTAGACAGCTTACTAGGACACACATAGATGGTGAGAGAACGCATAATAGTTGCATCCATATGCATGTGCATTCATGCCACCATAATAACATTGCATCTATGTCTTGTTCTACTCACATCAGGTTTCCCTGATGCCTGTTTGTTTCCAACCAGGTTAGTGAGCGAGTTCCTCTGTCGGAGCTCGAGCGTCCCTGTTTTCTATTTCCCCTTTGGTGACCAATCTCGTCCATCCTTTTCTGAGTTACTCGTTGCTGTCGACGATAGCTCGTCCTAGGACCCGTCCTTTGCCTTATCACCGTAGTCTGATTCTCACTCGCTCCCGTTCCACCATGGCCCAGCGTCTTGGTGAGCCTTTTACTTCTACTGCTCTCGAGGAGACTGCCTCAGTCCCTCCTTTGACACTGATTTCTTCTGCCTCTGTCACCCCTCCCGAAGTTGTTTCGTGATGATCAGGAATTCCTCAAGTACCGGAGACTGGCAGTCTCACTCCACTGCGGAGCCGGTCATCGAGGCTGTCACTGTGACGGCCACACGCATTCTAGAGGCCCAGCCTTTGTCTTATCCTTTGGCTGGACTTGCTTCTTTTAGCACCCAGCCACCTGCGGCGACATCTTTGATAGGATCTCTCTCTGCTGGACAGCCTAAAGTCCTACCTCCACTTGGATCCTCTATGCCTTTTACGGTGGTCTCTGGTACTGCTACCGATGGGTCTCGTGCCTCCACGACCAACAGCTTCTTGAGCTCGCTCAAAAGCTTTAGGGCATGAGTTTCTATATCCTCCCAGCTTCTATTGCTTCTCTGGTGATTCCAGAGGTCCCTTCGTTGTCGTCTCTTGCTTATCATGTTACACCCACTGCACCACCTCCCTGGCCATCGCCCTAGCTTCTTTCGACTTCTGTTTCCCCTCCACGTCAGGGTGGGCGATCTTGAGAAAGCACTTCGACAAGTGCAGGGAGGAGACTACCAGTCTTACCAATTCTGGAACCTCTGCTACTTCCCAGAGGCTACTCTCCCACCGAACATCCAAGTCTCAGATTCGAGAAATACAATGATAAAGGCTGCCCTATCTCGCATCTAAGGGCGTACTGCGGAGATCTCGCACAGCTCTAGGCTGACGAGAGGTTATTGATCCGTCTTTTCCAAAAGAGTCTAACCGGTCCTGCACTGAAATGGTTCACCTTTTTAGATATGGCCTGGATAAAGACTTGGAACGACCTTAGTCAGGCGTTCCTGGAACAGTACTCCTTTAATTTCGACTTGGTCCCTAAGCGTGAGGACCTTGTCGCCACCAAGCAAAAGCCCCATGAATCATTTGGAGAGTATGTTGGGTGCTAGTGCGCTCTTGCTTCACAAGTTCGGGATAAACCCTCTGATGAGGAATCCATTGAGATGGTTATCCAGGGAGTGCAGCCAGCCACCGGGGCCTTGCTTAGCATACAACTTATCACCACTTTCGCATCACTGATCTATGCTGGCGCTCATGTAGAAAGTTCGCTGAGTAGTGGCAACTTCTCCGTGCTCACTCCATTTGCCAAACAAGCCACGTCCCTTGCTTCCGTCCTAGGAACAAGTGGTAGCAGCACTAGCAATGGCGCGAATAGTAACACCAATAAGAGGAGGGATCCCCCCTAGAATGTCGTTGCATACGTGGGATCTCTTGCAGTGCCTGTTGACATAGGACGCCCATCTCAGCAACAGTTTGTTTATGCACCCACGCGTAGAGCACCACGCACCTCTCACATCACCACTGTCATCGAGCCAGTGTATCCTATCGCACCGGCAAGGCTAGGACCGTACCAAGGTTAGGCACAACCACGTCGCCAAGAGAGCCACTTCACGCCCTTGGTTGAGCCATTGAGCGTTGCCCTCCCGAAGGTACAGTCGCTCCTAAAGTTCTCGGAAGTCCGCCCACCGCCACATCCACTGCTGGGGTGGTACAAAGTAGACTTATTATGCAACTTCCATCACGTTGCGGGGCACGCGACAGATAGTTGCTTCGCGCTCCAGCATGCCATTCAAGACTTGATTGACCATAAGGTCATTAGCATTCACACCCAGTAGATAGAGTTAGCACCAGCATGAACACAAGCATCTGCATCTGTCCCTGATCCCCCTAGCATTGTTAGATAGCCTTTCCCCGACCATGACCGTCCAAATGTTCCAAAGACCTCTGGGATCCATGTTCTTTTTCTCACCCGGTCTAATGTTCCCATATTGGACTCTTCGAATTTGATTCATGATTCGTCTACTCCGTTCCCACAGTCTTTGTATCACTCTTTTCTCGAGGGTTCAAGCTCCACGGTGAATATGATCCAATGCACCGCCAGACCAGAATATCTAGTAATCTCGTTGGCACACCCACCATCACCTGGTGCTCCAGCAATCCTGCTAGCACACTCACCCCTATCAACCACATCAGTGACCCCACAAGCACAATCCCCTCCATCTATGGCACCTGTCAACCTACTAGTTCATCCCACCACACAGTCTCCCTAACCTGTATCCCTACCAATTTTACCATATGCAAGCATACCCTTTGTTCGGCCAGAGTTAGTCACTAGGGCACCCGTGGTTGTTAATTTGACCCAAAATACCCATTGCATGCCCTATGACTATGCCGTAGAGATGTGTGCCGAGGTCACACGTTTCGGGTGGGTATATAGGGCCCCACCTTTTGAGCCTAAGCAAACCCGGCCTACTGTAGCTCCACCACAGCTAGAAATCAAGCTAATGAAGCCCACCACTGAGGAAGCCTTAGCAAAGTCCTCGTCCACCATAACCAAGCCTGTAGCCGACATCACTGCTCAACTTAAGAAGGTCAAGGCTGACATTTCTATTTGGGATTTGATCCACACTTCGGCCAAGCATCGAGAGGCTTTTCTCCGGGTTTTCCTGGCCGCCCATGTGGCCCCCACCATAGAACCTACAGTCCTAGAAACAATGGTAAGCATGATTGCCACACCCCAGGCCATCTCTTTCACTTCCCAAGAATTACCTCCAGCAGGGATCAATCACAACCAACCATTGTTTGTAACCGTTCAGTTTAAGAACTTCCGCATTCCCCTTACTCTAGTCGATAATGGCACAGGCGTAAATTTCTACCCCTTGCGTACAACAAGCAAGCTCGGATTCAAAGTTGAGGATATTGTGCCAGCGGTAAAGGGGATGACATCGTTCGATAACACGCACCACGATGCGTTGGGCTTGTTGGTAATCCCCCTCGTCATTGGTCCAACTGAGTTTGACGTGGAATTCTACGTCGTGGATCTTGAGCCTTCGTTTAATCTCCTGCTTGGGCGCCCATAGCTCCACAAGCATCAGGTTATCCCGTTGACTCTCCATGGCATGATCAAGTTCTCCTAGGGCGATAACATTGTTACCGTCATGGCTGAAAACTTCGAGAAGTAGAAGATCGATGCTGTGTCAACCTTGTCCCACCAGACTGTCTGCTTTGACTCCAAGCTTTCAGATCTTCTATTCCGGGTGAATCAGTTTGAGCTGGTTAATTTCATTCTCAAATTTGAATGTGGCAGCTACCCACCTGTTCGTAGCAACCCCTCAAAGATGGTTGAGAATTTATGTCGTCGTTGGAGATATGAGATAGGGACACCTCTCAAGAAGTACAGTCAGGGGATCGCTGAGCCCGTTGCCACTGAGGAGCGAAGAAATCGAGAAGGACTTGGTTACGAACAACTGTGTCAAGAAGAATGCTCCCGACACTTGCAGAGATCGAAGCCGAACCACTCTCCTGCTTGCACTAACTTTGTTAGTGCAGGCATTCTCAGTCTAAGGCAGAGTCCAGACTTGGTGGTGCTACAACGAGACATTCCATCATGCACAGTTGAATGCGTAAGCATCGAGGATTACTTTTACGAAGAAGATGCCGCCGCAGTTTCAGTTCCAACCGTAGTTACAGTTCCAGCCACCGTAGTTACAGTTCCAACCACGATAGTTCCAGTTTCAGTTCCAGCCACACTTTTAGTTCCAACTGTAGTTTTAGTTCCAGCCACCGCAGTTTCAATTCCATCCATACCAGGTTTTGTTCCATCCATACCAGGTTTCGTTCCAGCCACCATAGTTCCTACCACAACCACTATGCTAGATATGACAGTTCCAGTTTCAGCCATAACCATAGCTCCAGCCACTGTATCAACAGTAGTAGATCCAACTTCTGCATCAGTTTCCACCACGACCTTAGTCACAACGGTGGTCCCAGAGGTAGGCTATGAAGCCTCCGTCAGACATCATGTGGCAGATCCTTTTTCTCAGCATACTCCGACTCAGGTAATGCTTGCTCAGATCCGATTGTTGGCGTGGAGCGCCGACCCCTACGCAGTACCATTGACATGCACTAGTGATGGTCTAGAGGATGCATATTACGTGGATCTCGCATCTGATGAGGATGAGGGCGCAGTTGTAGAGGCACAGATGGACGAGGTGCTTCAAAGCGTGGAAGCTCTATTTCAAGAGCAGCTCGCCAGCTTGCCAGAAGCCACTATAGAGGAAGTGAGGCACCAGAAAGGCAAAGCAGTGATGATTGAAGTAGCCTCTCCCTCGTCGCAGGAAACGCAGGGCCATTCCACCATCATGGTTCTGAAGGAAGAAGAAGAGACAGTTTACACTAGACCAGACGAGTTAATCACTCAGCAGCCGAGAGGCGGGTCTAGATGGTACCAGCTGCTTAAACCCCACCTTACACAAGGTGGGGGTCAAAAAAAAAAAGACCCTGAGGGCGGTTCACTCTAATCAGTCAGCAACAGGACAGCTGCCAAACAACATTGCCCATTGTAAATAGCAAAGAAAATCTCAAAAAATTAGAAAATCCAGAAAACAAAAAAAAATTTAGAAAAACACAAAAAAATAAGCAATAAGTGAAGAAGCAGCATCAGAAAGTCAAGAAGCATTTGACTCAAGAGAGGATACGGAACAGGGTGACACAGAGATTGCTTGCCCCTAGTACAAGAATACGAGAGTCAGTGTAACTCTCCTTCGGCGCCAAAAAGGCCATGCGTCAGAGCAGATTTGCACCTTCGATACAGTGGATCGTACCTTTCAAAAAGAGATGTTGTCCGAGCTTGTGGCCTACGAAGAGGAGGATGACAACGGTGCACCTAGGAATGACGTCGCGCTAGCAGAATTCCAGCACCATGATAATGACCCAGAAGGCCCGAATCTCCACGTGGAGGAGGAGACGAAGCTGGTGAACATCGGGACCACTGACGATGTCAAAGAATTGCGTATCAGTGCTAAGCTCACCCCGTAGTTGAGGGCAGAATTCATTGCCTTCCTTAAGGAATACGTAGATGTCTTTGCCTGGACTTACAGTGACATGGTCAGTCTGGATATAGAGGTAGCAATACACAATCTGCCATTGAAGTCAGATGTCAAGTTCGTCAAGCAAAAGCTTAAAAGATGGCGACCCCAGTGGCTGCTCAAACTTAAGGAGGAAATTATGAAGCAACATAAGGTGGACTTCCTTAAAGTCGTCCTGTACCCAGAATGGCTTGCAAACGTCGGCCCAGTTCCAAAGAAGGATGGACGGGTTTGCATGTGCATTGATTATAGAGATCTCAACCAGGCGAGTCCTAAGGACGACTTCCCGCTACCTCACATTGATATCCTTGTAGACATTACAACTGGCCATAAAATGCTATCATTTATGAATGGATTCTCAGGCTACAATCAGATCAGGATGGTAGAATAAGATATGGAGAAGACATCATTCATTACCCCATGGGGAATCTTCTGCTACAAGGTGATGCCATTTGGGCTCAAGAATGCAGGGGTTTCATATAAGAGAGCTATGACAATGCTATTCCACGACCTCATGCTGTAACCATGCCGGTGGAACCCCTAGGCGCGGTTCTCCAACCTACTCCGGTGTGCGGAAACACACAGGGAGATCCGATACGGTCACGACGAAAATGGTGAATCCAGAAGAAGAGAGGAGACCCGGAAACACCAAAGGGAAGACAAAAGGATAAGGAAAGGAGTTAGCACCTAGTCTTTTAACGGAAAGATGAGGAAAACCAGAAAACACAAAAAGACAGAAAGCAAACAAGATGCAAAGATGCATGCGTGATCCGTGCCTAATGGATAATGCAAGATGAATGCGGGCCAAAGAAAGGGTAAGGATTCTGGTTACGCATGGGGAAGGGGTTAGGCACCCCCATGTGCCCGAGAAAACTTGGTCTTTCTAGGCTTCCTACTCTCAATGGTCTAATGAATGTATGCTTGCTTATTCTATATGCTCATGCAAAAATGCGACCGAAAACATGCCAAGTCAATGAGAAGTGAAATCAAAGGAAAAAATTAATTCAAGGGTTAAATGTAGGCATTGTTAATGCCGCTTTACTGTACGCCCGTTGGCGATGAGGAAAATCGTGAAAATCGTGAAATTCTCGGAAAACGTCTCTCAAAACAGCGAAAATTGGGATAAATCTGAGAAAATCAAAAAAGGAAAAAATAATCCTTGTTTCGGGACCATGTCGGCTTTGTAAAGCCTTTTACTGTACGCCCTCGGGCGATGGAAAACCAAAACAAGTGAAAACTACGAAAAACTGAGGAAAACCCGGAAAACGAGGAGAAGACTAAGCTCGAAACAAAGCTAGAAAAGCGTGCACCGAGCAGGGAAGAAAAGACGGGAAAAATCCGTGCAAAAAGATGTGAAAAGTATGCAAAATGCAAGTGTGAGTGCAAATGTGAGAAGTCTAGGGGGTTTTGTGCAAAAAAAGCCCAAATCCGAGGAAAACTGACATTCAAAAGCCCAAATCATCGAGAAATACATAGGAAAACACAATCCATGCACGTATGAGGAAATCTGGGGTCAAATGTGCATCTGTAGTCAAAATGAAGTTCTCTAGGGGCTAAAATGTAATTTACCCACTAATGCATGCAATGCAAATCAATTTAGCATAAAATCAGGGTACAAATGCAATAAAATGTCTTAGAAATGATTCAGGAAGTTTCAGGGGCAAAATGGTCATTTTACACCTGAAAACAGGCAATTAGAGTAAGATTAAAAAAGTTCAGGGGCTAAACTGCAAATAACCCAGCAAACAAAGCATTCCAGGATGTTCTGAAGAAATTCAGGGGTAAAAGTGTAATTTTCACTGATATTAAAACATGCAGTAGAAATTCAGTGAAAAAGGAGGGTTAAAATGCAATTTACCCAAGAAAATATGCTTCTGGAAAGTTTTTTGTAAAAGACAGGGGCTTTCATGCAAATTTCCCAGGAAAACCATGCTTCTGGAAACATTTAGAACAAATTTAGGGACAACTATTTAATTAAACCACAAAAATGAACACTCTGGAAGGTTTCAAAACAATGCAGGGGTTTAAATGCAATTAAACCAACAAAATTGTGCATTCAGAGACATTTTCAAAAACATGAGGGCTTGTGTGCAATTTTCACAAAGAAAATGAACTGTCAGAAGCTTTCCAAGGAAATTCAGGGTCTTCTATGCAATTTGTCTGAAACAAAATATATTTAAAAAACTCTAGAGGGCATTTATTAAAGTCTTAAACTCAAAAAACATTACTTAAAAAGTTCCGGGTAAGAAATGTAATATTTTCAGTTAAAACTTTATTCAAACGAATTTAGAAAATTTAATGCAGGACTTTAGTGCAAGAAAAGGACCTAAAAGTAATTCAAGAAGGACTGAAATGGTTGAAAAACAATGTTTCTGCAGTTTTGATTAAAACAAAAGGTTTTTTTTAATTTTTATTAAAGAAAGGCAGCGGTGGCTGTCGGCGACGGAGCTTGCCGTCGACGACCACTAGAGGAGGCTAAAAGGGGGTCTCCAGAGGTTTGATCTAAGATCAGACCTCACTGGAGGCAAGAGGGGGATGTAGAGGGAAGTTCCGCCGGAGCTGATGCATTATCGGACGGCGGGAAAAGCCTCCCCACCTCAATCGCCGTTGCGGGACTACGGCGACGGCACCGAGGAAGAAGGAGACCTTCGGAGGCGGAAGGGCGGCGCTCCAGGGCTCCTGGTGACTGCAGGATGTTGCAGGGACCTCTACGGAGCGAGGCGGAGGTCAGCGACGTGGGGTGGTGGCCTGACCGTCGCTGCCACGACTTCCTCTGGCGAGCGGCATTGCTACGGCGATCCAGTGGTCGTGGCGCGGTTTTGGAGGCTCGGGTGCGCTTGCGGGTGGCTAAGGATGGATCCTGGGACGTTGGAGGGGCGCGGGGGTGTCAGAGAGGCGCGGTCCACCTCTGAGGTGGTCGTCTTCTCCAGCGTCGGACAGCTAGGAGCGGCAGAGCAGCGACGGTGAGCTCCGAGAAGACCAGAGGAGGATGAGAGAGGGCTCGGGGGTCCAGGAGAATTCCTGGATTGCCCCCCCACCTCTGTCACCAGAATTGGGCGACGGCGGGGCACAACGGAGCGCCAGAGGCCAAGGGATCGCTCTGGATCCCTTGGAACCGGCCCAGGAAGAGAGGAAAAGGCATAGAAATCTCTAATTTAGACAATTTAGGAAGGTCAGAAGTGTGTACCTGATTGGAGACACCTCGCTGGAGCTCTGGAAGCGACTGTCTGCCTCCTCCGCAGTCCCTCTCCTCGCTCTGGCACTCTGGTTCTCTCTCTCTCGCTCTCAGTTTTCTCTCTCGAGTGGTCTAGCCGCCTGAATGTGTGTCCTCTCTGCTCTCTGGCTCTCTCTCTCTCGCTCTCAGTTTTCTCTCTCAAGTGGTCTAGCCCCCTGAATGTGTGTCCTCTCTGCTCTCTGGCTCGTTCTCTCCTTTTATAAGCCGTCAGCGACCCAACAACCTGCAACAGAAAGCCACTCCCACTCGAAACAGAATCTTAACTACTGTCCCCTCCTTGCTCCCTTGGCTGCCAACCAGATGAACGACGATCCCGTGCCTCGCCGGTGGCTGATCCAGTGGCGGGAGATGCTGGATTGGAGTTGGTTCAGTGGCTGGTTTGAGTGAAGTTAAGGAGAAGAAAATGGGTTCAGTGGGTGTATGATGAAAAATGTGAAATTTTGATTATTTTGAGTAGGAAAAACTTAGGTAATTGAAGGGAAAAAAAATGAATATGGTATTGGGTTTAATTTTGGAAGAAGAGGAAGAAATATGTTTGATTTTGGTGAAAATACAAATAGGAGCAAATGTGGGTTGAGCCATTGTGGGCCTTTGTGGGCTTCATGGGCTTTTGGGTTCAATTTGGGCTTAATGGGTCCATATGGCCCCCCATGGGCCCAAATGGGGCTAAATGGGCTTCCATGAAGTCAAATAGGCCTTCAAAGATTTAATTGGGCTTAAATGGGCCTTGTGGGCCCTAGTGAGCCCAACTAGGGTTTAATGGGCCTAAGTGTGCCTTCATGGGCCCAATTGGGTCTCCATGAATTAAAAGGCCTTGGTTAGTTCAGAGCTCAGCCACCACATCTCCATCCTGCAAAATCAGAAAATTGGGGTGTCTACACATGCACCAAGAGGTCAAAGTTTATGTTGATGATATGATAGCTAAGCCTAAAGAGCCCGAGGATCGTCTAGCCTCCTTGAGGAAGCTGTTCGATCGTCTGTGCAAGTACAAGCTCTGTTTTAACCCCAGTAAATGTGCCTTTAGGGTTTCATCTGGCAAGCTTCTTGGCCACATCATCAGGCAGAGGGTAATTGAGGTCAATCCAACTAAGGTCTAGGCCATAATTGACATGCCTCCCCTTGCTACGAAGAAAGAAGTCAGAGGACTGCTGGGTCGCTTGCAATATATCAGTCGGTTCATAGCACAACTCACACCAATCTGCGCGTCGATCTTCAAACTCCTGAGGAAGAATGTACGGATTGGTTGGAACGAAGAATGTCAGCCAGCCTTTGACAAGATCAAGCGAATGTTTACTAGACCTCCAATGTTGGTCCCACCAGAGCCAGGGCGGCCCCTACTCCTTTATCTATCTGTAACCCAACATTCCATGGGAGCAGTATTAGGCCAGCATGATGAATCTGGTCGCAAGGAGGGCGATATATTATCTAAGTAAGAAGTTTAATGATTGCGAGGCTAGGTACACTACCATAGAGAAGGTCTGCTTATCTCTAGCCTGGGCAGCTCAACGCCTAAGGCATTATATGATGGCATACCCAGTCCTACTCCTTTGTCGCCATGACCCTATGAAGTATTTGCCCCAGAAGTTGGCGCTTGTAGGACGGTGTGTCAAGTGACAGGTGTTGTTGTCCCAATATGACATCACCTTCGTCACACAAAAATCCATAAAGGGACAAGTAGTGGTAGATCATTTGGTCGAGCTACCTATACCAGAATATCAACCCTTGTGGACTTAATTTCCAAATGAGGATGTGCTGTTCGCCGAGGATAATGATGATGAATCGGAGATGGCCAAGGAGAAGGATCAATGGCACTTATACTTCGACAGCGCAGTCAACAAAAGAGGAATGGACATTGGCGCTGTACTGGTAGCCCCCCAAGGCCAAGTGACTCCCTAAGCGAGGAAATTAAATTTCAAATGCACAAATAATGAAGCTAAATATGAGGCGTGCATATTGGGACTTCAGATGGCCTTAGAGCATGGTGTTCGCAAGTTACTTGTGTGTGGCGATGCCATGCTGGTTACGCACAGGTCAATGGTGACTAGAAGACCAAGGATCAAAAGCTCATCCAATACTATGCCCACCTTATGAAGCTTGTGGTAGAATTCCAAGAGGTTCATTTTTCCTTATGAATAGGGCCAAGAATGCCTACGCAGATGCTTTGGTAACCTTAGCGTCTTGGCACTCGATACTAGAAGACCGTGTAGTGGATGTTTCAGTTACATGCATGGATCAACTAGCACACTGCATGAGCATAGAGGAAGCAGACCCACAGGAAGAACTCCCGTGGTACCATTACATTAAGATTCTTCTGGAAATCAGGAACCTCCCTCCTCAGGTGTCAACAACAAAAGCAAGGACATTGAAGCGTTTGGCATCCAGCTATGTACTCGAGGCCAGCCATTTGTACAGGAGATCCTATAACCAAATGCTCTTGAGATGCTTGGATAAGAAGGAGGTCGACGTCGTCATGTTACAAGTCCATGCTGGGAAATGCGGGCCGCACATGAATGGAATTCTGTTGGCCAAGAAGATCATGTTGCAAGGCTATTATTGGTCAACCATGGAGGCAAATTGCTGTCAATTTGTGCGAAGGTGTCACGCCTGCCAGATCTATGGGAATCTAATCCATGCTTCCCCACAACAACTTCATGGTATGTCGTCACCATGGCCTTTCTCCACTTGGGAAATTGATGTCGTCGATGCCATTCATCCAGCAACACCTAATGGGCATCGTTTCATTTTGGTGGCCATCGATAACTTCACAAAGTGGGTTGAAGCGGCGTCATACAAGACTGTCACTGCTGTAGTAACAGAGAAGTTTTTGAAGAATAACATCATATCTTGATATAGGGTCCCACAGGCAATAATATCAGATAATGGGAAGAACTTTATAGCCAAGAGGGTCGAAGATTATTTACATAATTTCCACATTAAGCATCATTGTTCTTCACCTTACCGCCCCCAGATGAATGGAGCAGTTGAGTCAGCCAACAAGAACATTACCAAGATACTAAAGAAGATGGCAGAGACTCACAAGGATTGGCATGAAAAGCTTCCTTATGCATTGTGGGCATATCAAACTTCTATCCGGACGTCCACAGGTGCTACTCCTTTTTCTTTAGTCTATGGCATGGAGGCATGCTACTGGTCGAGGTGAAAATCCCTTCTTTGAAGATCTTGAAAGAAGCAGAACTAGAAGAGGCTGAATGGATGGGCGATCGCTTCGCGTAGTTGAATTTGATAGATGAACATCAACTGTAGGCCCTACACCATGCCCAGTGTTATCAAAGGAGAATGGCAAGATCCTATCAGAAGTCCGTCCCAGGAGCTTTGCACTCGGAGGCTTGGTCTTACAGGCCATCCTTCTCCTTGACACTCACGGCAAATTCAGACCCAATTGGCGTGGCCCTTATATCATCAAACAAGTATTCTCTGGGGGAGCGGTAATCCTCAAAGTCATGGACCACATTGAGCAGTCAGAGCCAGTCAATTCGTGTTACCTAAAGAAATACTACCAATGATGGAAAGTCGCGTCCTTACCTTGCAAAGCTTTATAGCTGCATTCACACATGTTTTATTCTTTCTATTCACACATTTTTTGCTTTATCTCAAACTCATGTTTTTTCCTTTTTGCACTCGTTACGCTTGCATCAAAAAGCACATGAAAAAAAAACGTGCATCCATGCATAAGCACATCAGCATCAAAGCCCGATGATGAAAATCAAAATAGCTAGCCTGTTTGAGAAAGGGGCTACACCTCTTCAGTTGATACTACCTAGACCTTCTAGCGGGCGAGGGAGCCACTACCCAACCATGGTTAGGCGAAATGTCCAAACTCCCTAAGGACTTATATCTCCAAAGGGAGATAAAATGTTAGGGGCAAGCGTGAGTGTGAGCCAAAAGAAAAATAAACATATCTACGAGGGCACAAAAGAAATAAGGGGACATAAGTTGAAGACAGAAGCTAGCCCTAAGAGAGAGAGGCAAGTAGGCTAACTCTATCCTTATCACTTACCTTGGGGAGGAGTTGAAGCAAGCATCCAAAAAATTCAAATGACCAAAGGGATTAGCCACCCCTCGTATACAAATCCACCAGTTCCCTCAGAATTCGGATGGCTATTACCCCTAAACAAGGGGTCGAGTGAGCCTACAAGCCTAAGAGGGAGAAAAGAAATGAGTCAAAAGTCAAAAAGTAGGTTAAGTCCCCAAGAGTTTGACACGGAGTCTAACCTACTAAATCATCCATCCCAGAGAGCCACCAACAGCCTAGAGTTCTGGGTAGTGTCTTGTGAATCGAGGTCTTCTCCTCTTCTCATAACAGGCATCATTAGCATTCCAAATTCTAAGGGTGATATAATATGACACTACCATTCCCGCATTCATTATCATTCATTCACTTTGTAAGGTTGTGCTAGATCTTAAGTCATAGGAATGTCAGCTGCTCTTTGGCTAAAAATCTAGCAGAGGATACTATACACCAGGGGCATGCCAGCTACCCTTATGGTGACAACCTCCTCCGTTAAACAAGGGGATGTCAGCTGCTTTTTGGCTGAAGATCTAGTAAAGGATATCGTACACTAGGGGCAAGTCAGCTGCCTTTATGGTGACAACCTCCCTTGTCAATCAGGGGCGTGTAGGCTGCCTATTGGTTGACCCTCTTTGGGACAGTATCTTCATCTGGGACATGCTGACCGCTTTGTTGCTCGAGCCCAAGAACGAGGACACCGACAACCTTATCCCTCCGAGATCAGAATAGGATCTCTGATAAATCCAAGAGAGATGAATCGCAAAACACGACAATTCATGGCTGGGTATTGTGGGGGTTATAATCACAACTTCCGACCTCGGTCATGTTCCTGTAGAATTAGCAAGATCTTTTTTATGTCTTGCATATAACGTCAGAGTAATCATTCTAGCGGTGTAAATAATATCATCGAACTGTACCGTACTCCTCTTGGGGTTAAGTGGAACAGTTGATTCCTTGAATACTCAATGTTGGCTCTGTCACCAAACAATCCCAGCCATCATGGTTTGATGGCCATTTCTCACTGATTTGGCACTTGATCTGGTCTAGATGGCAGCATGGATCTTTTCTTGAGGCTTGGCACTCGAATTGAACCACTCAATAGCCTGTAGTTCGGTTGGCTATGTCTTGATGGTCATTGAATGGTTTCCAAAGCCTTGGGTTTCTCTTCCTTATTTTCAAAGCATTTATGCGGCACTTTGTATCTACATCAGACTTCTTAAGTTATGATTGTGTGGAACAAAGTCATTTGTCTAATCGAAGGTAAATATATTGATAATGTTTCGCTGGAGTTCTTCTTCCTAGTCTAGAGTGGCCTGAGTCAAGAGAAGTCAAAGTTTCCCTATTTGATCATGGGTTTTCCCACGATGGTTGTACCGACACGTTGCTCAGATGTTTTGTTGATGTGGATTGGGAAATTGACGGACAGTGATCGTGACAAGCTGCGAACTTGAGGTATCCTCTCAAAGTTCTTGGATATTGCAAGAGTGGAGGTTTCCCGATACCTTTTGTGTGTAGCTGCCCAGTTCTGGAAGTCCGCTACCCATGTATTCCACTTCGAAAGTGTGACCATGCCCGACCTGAGGGAGGTGGGAAGGAGATCACAGCCATGCCAAGATGGCGAAGGCGCAAGGAGAGAAAAAGAAAAAAGAAAAGAGGTCTTTTAAGGGAAAGACGAGGAAAACCACAAAAAAGATGAATGCTTGGAATGCAAATGCCAAGGCTGGATGTCTGCTAACTAGATGATGGGTAAGGATTCCTATTACGCACGAGAAAGGTGTTAGGCACCCTTGTACGCTTGAGAAACTCGATCTTTCTAATCCTATTGCTTGCTGAGGGTTAGATGAATGTTTGCTAAACCTGGATCATGCTCTAATCATGCTAATGTGTACAAATGTGACAAGACTAAATCAATGTGCAAAACGATGTGTGAAAACTACAAAGAAATTCACATGAAATCATGAGAAAGTCGTGAAAATCAAAAAAGGCAAAAAATAATCCGTGGTAGGGACAAATGTTGGCCCTCAGGCGTGTTAATGTATGCCCTAGGGCGATGAAATCGAAATCAAATCAAAAACATGAGATGTAGGATCAAAACTAGTCAAATCGGATAAAGGATGAGAAACTTTGAAGACAGGATGAATCAGAATCATGTAAAAAGTCATGAAAATTGAAAAGGGGAAAATAATCCGTAGTGGGGACAAATGTCGGCCCTCAGGCCTGTTACTGTATGCGCTGGGGCGATGAAATCCAAATCAAATCAAAAACATGAGGTGTAGGATCAAAAACTAGTCAAATTGGATAAAGGATGAGAAACTCTGAAGGCAGAGTGGAGAAAGAAACCATGGATGAAAGGCATGGGATGTCGGCTCACCAAATAGGGATAAATGCGAAGAAAAAGGATGAAAAAGTAAAGATAAGTGCCTAAATGTGCAAAAACTCTAGAGAATGGCTGAAACATGGATAATGCGAAACTACATGCAAAGAATAAGATGTTTGCTCATGAATTGGGGCACAGGGGCAATTTGGTCATTTTCCCTGGCTAGAGATGACAAGTGCATGCATGGGAGTGATGCATGGCCTAAGATATGTCAAAATGTATGCTAAATGTCTAGAAAATGTCATTTGGAAGAAACCGGGAGAAGAAAAATCGCCAAAAGGATGTAAATGCAATAAACGACAAACATAGGGACTAAAACGCAAAATTCGCGAAAAGAGCGAGAGACTGGATGAAAAACAGGTTCATGATCCTTATTCTAACATGCAAATGATGGGTCCAGTGTCAATGTGGCACAAGGATGCAAAAATTGCACTTGGATAAT